>PVIR01001864.1:0-16820 GCA_004026965.1 Petromus typicus | reverse complement strand
TTTTGAGACTTTGAGATAATTCTGTCACATGTGGATGGGCTGTATACTATTCCAGATGTTCTTGTAGCCCAGAAACAAGACCCTAGAACCCATCTCCAACACTGGAAGGACTAGAGGAGATATACACAGAATATATACAAAAGATGAGAGGGCTTCGTGAAGATATAAGCTGCTTTTAGAAATCAGAACCAGAGGAAAATAATGCCAGTATCCCCAGAAGCTGAAGGCCAAAGCAGATTGCCCTTGTGTCTTTGGAGATGGCCATGGCCAGTGAGGTTGCTGTTGATCTCCACAGTGTGAGAATGTACTCGGCTGTGTTAAACTGTCAAGGTTGTGGTGATGTGCTGAGGCAGTTACAGCGCACTGACTTAGGTAGCTAGGGTATTCTAGGTGTAAATGTATGATAGGTATTTTTACTCTATTATGTATTCTTTGGGGTGTCATATATACTGTGATAAATTGTATTTTTTCTTAATTTTTTAGAAGAGATTTGCCTAAGGTCTCCCAAGACCAGCAGAGTTGAGATATAATAGCTCATGTACTTAGTCCTAAAGTTTGTGAGGCATTGTTCTACTCATGTACTGGATTAGTATACTATTCCTTCAAAAAAAACATGAAATACTATTTAGCTCTCTTTAAAAATTCCTAGGTAGTAACTGAAAGAAAAAAGACAACATTTCTTTACACTCAGGATTCACTGTTACTTGCTATGGAGAAAATAGTTAACAATATCTCTTGAGTATATCTACTCTTTTTTTTTGCTGCTATAAGGATAATTTTCCCACAAATTTGTCCAGTTTAAAAAAAATAAGTAACCTATAAGATAGGCTTATAAATTTTTTGTCATTAACCTAAGCAGAGAAAAATGAAACATAATCTCCTAGCTTATATATGAATTTCTCCAAGTGTTGACAGTTGGTTTGTCATCGTGAAAAATCTCAGTTGTGCTCACTCCACTAAGTCTAGGAAAGTGTAATCCAAGAAAATGCTGAATTTTTATTCTGTGTTGAAAGACTAGAAGTCAGCATGAAACCATAAAATATACACATAAAATACATTCACTCAAAAGCGACTACATTTATGCAATTATGTTACAAATAATTTTCTCTTAATTTAAATTGATAAAAATGTGTAATTTTCTTTCTTCATTTTCTTTTATTTGATCTATAATATGCTAGCACAGCACAATCAAGCCTGGATCTGATTTTGTTGTGACTATTTTGTACAATTTGGCGCAGAGCTGACAAAGACTTTGCTAAAAGACAAATCAGTACCAATTCACCCTTTGTGCTCATCAGTCTATCTTTCTGCCTTCAGTTTCAGTACATTTCTCATCCAGTATCGATTTCAGAGAGGGAGCAACACTCTGTGATTTAAATGATAATCTTTAGCACATCCAATTGGAATTAATAGGAGGGGTGCACTCATTTTGGGTGATTCTCCAACAATGGCACTGACGTGCGTTTAGACCAGAAGAGAACTATTCTCTGAAACAAAATGAAACTATGGAAAAGAATGCAAAGGAACTGAATGTTATCCGGGTTTAAATCTGTGTTTGTACAGTTCTCTTCACACAACAGGCACTTGTTAATGAGCTCACAGCTCCTGTTTAGTAGGCACCTGGCCGTTCTCCTTCCTCACCTGCTAAGTCCTGGTCTCTACCTACACGGGCTGGATGTTCTTACCCTGCACACACTGAATCTGTCATTTTTCCTGATTCCTGTAGGATCCTAACACTTGTCGTGTTGTATTGCAATGTTGTTTCCTTATTCCATGACCGGCATTGCTATTTCAGATACTCTTTTGATGCAGAACCTCGAATTATTCCAAGTTCACCTTGTGTACAGCCTTCGAGGTTGCTCGGGCCAACCAGCGACACAAAGCACGCGCCCGTTCCACTCGTTAACTGGGGTGTCTCTTGTCAGTTGCCTGCGTTGGCAGCTTTCTCTCTATCAGGCATACCCTGCCTGCTCCATCAGTGATGTCTGCAGCAATAGCAATTACATTTTCCTCTTGGCAGAAAAAATCATTTTTTTTAAAGAAACAGTGGACTCCACCATGAAAACTACATGCCACTTGCTGACAATGTCACCCGAGTGGCAGCATCTTTAATCTGTGAGGCACAGATTGATATTGTAAAATTCACAAAGCTTAAGTGTTTGACAAATGTTCACATCCAACTACGTGATTTTTTTTTTCACCATGTAATAAGGCAACTCAAAGCACTTCTTGAACAACCTACCACCCCCTGTGGGCAGAACTGTTAGATTTCCATCACGTCAAGGGATATTAACTGGGCTTGAAAAGCATGTAAGTGGAGCTACATATCATACATAATAAACTGCTTATACTATATGCTTGACTTCCTTGCACTCAGCATAATGATTTTCAATCTTATCTGTATGTTTTCATTCATAATGATTTTATTTTTTTGTTAATAGAAATGGTAGCTTTTCTATTTCATGCATATGCTACAATGTATCTATCAATTCTGCATTGATGATATTTGACTATTTCCAATTTGGGGCTATTATGGTTTAAAAAAGTTTAAAAGTTATTGTTTAGGGCATCATTCTTTTGGAATACTAAAAAAATATGGAACTGCTGTGTCACAGAAGGTTATTTACTTAACTCAATATCATAAGAATGTTGCTAAAGAATTTTATGGCCACTCTTAGCAAGACAATAAGATCAAACCCTATGATAACTCAAAGCCAGAAATTTAGTTTTTTATTTTAAATTCATAAGCCTGGGTGTTGTATTTATTAATTCATTAATAAGTAGTGTCAATAGGGAAAGAAAGTAAGATTTTTTTGAAGAAACAAGGTTAGAATCTCAGGTTTTTCATAACTGACTTCCGTGGAGGTCAGCATTGGTTCTTGAGTGGAAAGGTTTATTTTTTGTAAATCTTGTTCTGTTTTGTATACAGAAGAGATGCTCATAGAGTGCATACACAAATATAGTGTATCTGTGGTATTACAAATTTACCACTTATATTATTAGAAATGGCATGTCAGAGGACAACAATGAGCCAATTAGTTGAAAAACATTGTAGTAGTAGCTGGAACTTTCTTAAACAACTCCTTATCCTGGTATTTACATTTAGATCATCTGATGCCTGCAGTCTTTTTTTGTTATATCTTAGTTGCAATCCAGAAACTTGCACTAGAACAGATAGGTTGCGAGAAGCAGGCCCCATTCCTGAGCACCATGTCAATGTGCCACCTCTGGACTCTTCTGGGCCTCACCTGATCTGTCTGTGAGATGAGCTGTGAGAGCAATTGGAGATGTATCTGCTCCTGAAAACTTCAGCTCCTGGGCTGCTCCTGTGAGTGTGTTCTGCCTACCATGAAATGGGGTATTCTTTTACATCAATCACTTTTGCATAAATACCTAAGTCCTAACCTAGTCTATCTTATACTTCACTGAGCACAGTCTCTATTGATTTTCCATCTCATTTTTAATAATCTTTACCAAGAACTTGCCTAAAATCTGCAATGCTGCTCCCCATTTCTTTTCCTCAGACTTGTAGTCTTGCCCTTGTTTCTACCCCTGATGTGTCTAGCCAGAGCTGTTTTTGAGCACATCTGGAAACCATCTATGTGAACCTCTAGAATTTCCCTGCTTCAGCTGACTGACTCAGAATATGGAAACTCTTTGGCACTTCATTGCCTAATTTTCAAATTTCCCTTCAGAAAGAGCAAAGAAGTGGCCATACCATATAAACGAACTTAATTTGACAAAAATGTAAGTCTAGTACTGTTTTTATCTTCCTTCATGTTGGACTGTTTTGCCACAGAAAATATCCTTTTATACTTTGGGTTTTAAATTTCTTATAAGTCCCCATTCACTAAAGGATTAGTTGCCAGTCTGTACTGCTCCTATTTGGTGGTGGAAACCTTAGAAGATGGGGCCTAGTGGATGGGAGAGGGGCCATTGGGAAAAGGCCCTGCAGAGGTTGTCTGGACCCAGACTCTTCTCCTATTGTTGTTGCCTCGGCGCCATGAGATGAATTTCCGTAATGTGCGATTTGCCTCGAATTCAAAGTTGCAAAATCAGCTGAGCATGAACTGAAACCATGAAGCTCTGATCCCAAATAAACCTTTCCTTAAGTTGTTTATCTCTGGGGTCTTATTTTGATGATAGAAAACCTACTACCAGGAATCACAATATATCTCATGGCCAATTCCTCACTCTGATGAGTCTAAAATTGTATCAAAAATGGAGGAAACAGTTCTGATCCCTTTTTGTTTTATTATTTGCAGTAGATAACTTGATTGAAAAACTGACTGTGGTACTTCCCTATGGATTTATCAGGAAAGAAAGTTAAGTGCTTTTTTTTTTTTTTTTTTTTTGGCCTCTCTCCCACTGAGGACACTTTTCTTTACTCTGATGGTACAGTATGGATAAGACTCTCAGGGAGGTATAGCTAGTTTGTCTGGGAGATTGGATTCTAGATTTTGAAAGAAAAGAAGTGACCCTTGGAATGCACTGATTTCCTAGGGCCTGTAAATTTGGTGCTTTGCGGATGTTTTGGGGAGGGGACGCTGGACTCTTTTTCACACTGAGTTTGGAATGGTAAGAATGTGTAAGGAGCACTTGCTTTCTGCATATGGAAATCTGAGTAGTGGAGCAGCGAGACAGCTGGGACTGGTCACAGCACCAGCAGTTCCCCCATGTGCTCGCGAGTGGCCCGAGAAGCATAGGAGAGTGAACATGTCCACAGGATGCTGGTGTAGAAATCTGCTGTTTTTGTTCAAGGTTTCCATAGTGATTAAATATCGGATCTTGCATTACTCTAAGGAGAAAAAGCTTCCTTCAAAGCAACTGAGGCTAAATTTCTAGCCCAACATGCAGAAAGAGGCTAGATAAGGAAGCTGGCAGAACCAAACTACACTTCAGAACACAGGAAAATAGCACCCAAGGGCTGAGGAGCAAATTTGTACCAATTAACATTCAACAGCAACTGACTGTTAAACCTTAAGCTCTTCTTTCAATAGATTCTCTATCATTTTGTTTCAATTTGCCTGATATATTTTCTTCATGGTGTTTAGTACTCTCTGATGTTATATGTTTGTTGATGGCTTTTATTCCTTGTAAGTTTTTACTTCCATTAAGAAAAAAGCTTTTCCTTTGTCATTCACTGCTGTATACCCAGTACCCACAACGTCCTTGGCATATTTTAGGTGTCTAGTAAATACTTCATAGAGTGTTTTAAAAAAATTCTCACAGTTAAAAAATCACAAGAGAAAAATATCAAGATATTTAAGTATAATATATTGACAAAATAAAGCTTTCTGGGCAATTAAAATTATATCCTGGATTTCTTGAAAATAATGCTGTCTCATAATTTTTGGCTTTATGTTATTATTTTTTGTTTCCCTACTACTGTATTGTCTTTTTGTGGCTTATATTTGTTCAGGAGATGATCACTCTGGGCTATACTAACAATTAGAAAATTGCACAAATTTATAATTCATATTAGTTATTTGACAACCAAGAAATTCAAGTCAATCTGAATTGACCTGGTTCATTAACTGTGCTGTGTTAATATACACGAGTTTTACTATCTTTGTATTTTATCTCCTTGACATTATTTACATTTTTGAAGATAATGGTAGATTATTTTTATATTATAGACACTTAGTATTACATACTTTTATATCCTAGTTAGTATATTTATAATGTTAGGAGCATGGAGAGCAGAACTGAGGCGAACTAGGGGGCTTTAGTCTGATGTGAACGGCGGCATCTGCCCCGAGCTCCAGTGCTGGGCGGCGTTAGCGGGTGGGAGCTGTGTGACGCTCTTACGAGTGGGCGTCGTGTGCCATCACAGAGGGCCTGCCAGGGCTTGCTTCCTCCTTCCGCCGTGCGAAGGAGCCGCAGAAAGTGTAGTCTGGAGGGAGCAGTGCACCAGACTTGGCGTCTGCAGGCACTTTGCAGTTGGCGGTCTCCAGAATTCTGAGAAATGAATTACTGTCATTAATAAGCAGCCCAGGTTATGGTATTTTGTAGTAAGAGCCACCTCTCCAGAAAAATCTCAGAGACTCTGCCATCAGCAATAGAATAAACGTGAGGTGGGAGATGCGGAGGAGAGACCAAGACACCTCAGGCAGAAGTCCATGCACTCAGCGATATAGTCTGAAGAAAAGAAAATCATTGATCAGTCTGGCTCTTTTTTTTTTACCATGAAATCTCACCAGGTTAGGTCTCTTGGAAAAAATTCTTTTTCATCAGTTACTTAAATGAGAGTAAAAAATCTTCTGAAGATTAGCATCTTCATAATTATAATTTAATATCTCTCATGGTCTCTTTGGGTCAGGAATTTCAACAACTTGTGGGGGAGATTTTTTTCTCAGAGTCTTTTCTATTGGCTGGGACCACAAACAGCTGAAAACCTGATTATAACTGAAGGGTCCATTTTCCCATGACACTCTTGCAAAGCTGGGGTATTTTTCAGCTCACCCAAACGGCTTCTGTTTCTTTTCACAAGTCTCACAGTGAGCTAAGTTCGAGAGCTTTACAATGCAAAGGCTTCGCAGAGGCAGTCATTCTAAAGACCAAAGTAGAAACTGCAATGATTTCATATGACTGAGCTTGGAAATCACAATGTCTCCAAAACTTTTGATCACACACATGATTCTTAATTCAGTGTGGGAGGGGATTAGACAAGAGCTTCAGTGTAGTGAGGGCGTAACCTTGGAGTCCATGACATAGGCTGACTCTCACAATGTGCGGGCTACTCTTTCTAAGCAGAACTAGTAGAAAATGATTTCCCAAGCTATGAATTCTGATATTATTATTTTCTTTATTAGCTTTTTCTTTGTTTTTGCTATCAGAATTTATAAACAAAATGGGCAGCATCTGGCTGCAAAATACCCTTGCAAAGATTCTAATATATATTCAGGTCAGTATGAAGGAGATTTAAGTGAAACATACCAAGATCATTCTTGTTTTATTTATTTGTAATGTGTCAAATATCAATAAATTTGGCATGTTCTCATTTAAATATTGCAAATGGTAAAAGATGTATTATACGATCATACTATATGTTGATTTCTCATTTTCTCCTCTTTTTACATTTTCACTTTCTGACTTCACTACTTTTCTCAGATCTCTGAGCCTGTCCTCTCTCCCCAATGTCAGTCGATGACTTTGTTTCTCAGTTCGTTACCAATCTCAGACTCACTCTGTGAGGTTAAACACATTTCCCTGCCTCTGTGTCACATACTCTTTTCTGGTCTTGGGGAAAAAACTGGCTGTTTTGGGTGTTACCTGCCCTCCCACTATGCACTAGATCGCACCTCTCTTGCTAGCTATGGGGACTACTCCAGCTACTCTTTTTTTTTTTAGAAAGTCATCAATTTTTTTTAAAACTACCTCATGCCAATCAGTCCGTGAAAATGCTTTTAATGCTGTTTACTTTTTCCCCTTTAATAAAGCACCTCAGAAATACTATGTTCTTGTAGCCTCTGTTCTTCCCCTCCTGCTCTCCCTCAAACCGATCTCATTTGGACTTTCACTCTCAGCTCTTATTTAGTCAGAAACAGCCATCCTTTTGCTCCACCCAAAGGTCAGCTGCCAGTTCTCATCACATGACTTAATCAGTAGCATCTGACACACCGAACACATTTTCTTTGAAAAGTCTTCTTTATTTGGCTTCCCCAGATCCACAACATAAGCTCCCATTATCCAGCTGTGATGCTGGCTATTTATCTTCAGTGCATCTCCTTTGCCTGATCTCTGTACAAAGGAACACAGTGGGAGGAGCTGTAGACTCACAAAACCCACAGAATCCAATCTGACTGGAAGGAAAATCCTGAAAATGAACAAATTTGATGGCGACATTTTAGATAATTTAAAATTTAAAATGATTCAATGCAAGTTCTTAAAGAAATAAAAATGAGGCTATAATATATATCAGTGTTTATTTGTTTATTTGTTAATATATATAATAAGACAATTATGTATATATTGCAAATCACAGGGAAAGTGAACATATTGGTGTATACAGTAATAATAAAACATGTAGAAAATATATGTATCAAATGTAATAATATATGATAAAAGTAAACTACTATTTTATATTATAACTATGATAGCATAACACCAATTAAATTGATCTGACAATACTATACACATGAAAACCATAAAATCCCCTTACCAAGTTAAAATATTCTCAAATGACTAATTCCCAGTTTTGCTGAGGAGTGAATGCAATCTGCTATGAAAAGCAAAAGGAGCATGTAAGATTATAAGAGTTAGGAAAAAGTCACTTTCTGAAAGTAATGTAAGAAAGACAAATGTACCGCCAATCCTTGGTATGAATAAGATCTTGTTTCTGAGATTTCTGGGGATACTGACACCTCTGAATAAATATTTGGATAAAGCAGATGACAAATGGAAATATAAAGAAAGAAACGCTGAAGGGTTGCATATTGCTCAAGATCTTGAAGGAGTAAATGGGGATGTTTTTACACACATATATTCATTCAATGGATTGCTTCTGATCACAAACTATGTTCTAAACTCTGTTTTCAGATGTACATAAAAAACTATAAACAAGAAAAAACATCTCTGATACTACTAACTTTATGTTTCAAGAAATTATTTTATGGTCTATGTTTCTCTAATTTTGAATCATTTTCAATTAATGTAAACTATATGTATATTAATACAAATAACATAATTTCAGTGATTACTGCAATATAAAGTTGTTTTGGAATTTGGGAAAGGCATCTTTATCTGTGAGCAGTGAAGTGTCCAGTATAAGTCTAACGAGAAAGAGTTAATTGCCTCATATCAGGAGAACTTCTAGGGGATGCCAGGCAATGCACCTTCGTAGTGTCGGGAGTAATGGAGGGCAGGCCAGGACTGCCTGGAGTTACTCAGAAGAAGCATCAGAAGTGGAATCTTGGGAGATGAGCTGATCCAGCCCCCACTCCCCACTCTCTGCATCCTTCATTGTAGTACCTATGAGTCCCCTCACTTTGTTTACATCCAATCTGACTCAAGGAACCTGTTTATTTGTTTATATTGTTTTGTTCTACAATTTCTCTTCACCATTAGGAAAAAAGAGAGAAAATGGATAAGAATTTCATTAACTCTAAAGAAAAGAACAGCCATTCAACATTCAGTAAGCTGTGAAGAATTTTGCTATCTTCCTTCATCATTAAATGGATCATGTGGGTAACGAGAGCAATGAAGGAAGAAATTAACAGCATGTAAGGATGGCATAGAAGCCAGCAGTTTTGGTTAAATTATCAGAAACTACTTTCATAACAGAAAACAAACACTGCAATTATTTCATGTGCTTTGTTTTGGTTGTAAGATGTATAGATATTTAAGTTCATTGTTTCCTAGGAAACTGACTGACAATATGTAGTATACACCATTGGAGGTTTGATATATATTTATTTAATCTGTCAACTTTTTTTATTTAACTTAGTTAATTCCAATAGTGAAGAACTGAGAATTATTAAAAAGAAGGGTGAGAATATTCCACTACTTTTTATGTAGGGAAAAGTTTTAAAAATAAACCATTTGATCAGTGGAAAATACAAGGTTGTTATAGTTGGGACGGCTTACAACATCTGCCTTAGGGAGACTCATAAATGGGTGTCACTCACCTCTTTATTTTGCCACTGTTAGTAAGATTTCGCTGCTATTTCAAAAATGATTATCTATATAATATTACTAGACAAGAAAGTATAATAACAGTCTCTATGAAAACCATTTTAAAGTCTTACAGGTATCATGCCCACTCTCTTTGGCAATGCAAATTCTCTCCAATGTTGACATTAACTACTTGCATTATAATGCACTTGATTGTTCTCCAACTTTCTGTTTGATTCACAGTTATGATCATATTATTTGAAACAGGATTAGAAGCATTATGAGGAAAATGTTCTTTCCTATTTAAGGTCAATTGATTCCCTGTATAATTTTGCCTGCATGATGATTTCTTGATTAAATACTCCTGGACAATTATGGAGGAAAGAAGCACAAGAGGGTTTCTTTTTATTTTTCTGTTGACATGTAAAAGCATGAAACAAAGAAAAGATACTCAGGTTACAGCTATCAAACTTGTGTTTGAAAATGTGCCCCTATGGTTGCCATTGGCATTTGAGTATATCAGAGAGTAGATTACTAATGTATTTAAAATGAGAAGAAGCTGATTTTAAACCAATAAGGGGATTGTTTTACTTAATGCAAACATATTAAACACTATCTAAATTTTCTTTCTTGAAATATGAAAAGTAGGATGGAAAATTTGACCTCTTGTAGAAATTTTCACTGAGTATTTTTTTTTGTAAGTAGGAAAAAGAACTAAATTAATTCATACATTGCTAAATTGGGGCAGGGTTAATGTATACATCTATAAATTCCAGCAATGAATTGAACCTTACAAAGACAGGAATTGGTTTCCAAAAACAATTAGAAAAAGCATGGGCAGCCATGACACTGTAGGAAACGTCTCCCAACAGAGAAATAATGTCCTTAGTACATTATAATTTAATGAATCTATATTTAAATAATGCATTAGGTTTCTATTAGTAGAACATATTTTCTTAAGCATGTTGATAAGTGATTTGGAAAAAATTAGTTTGGTTTTGTATAAGTCTACTATGAAAATAGTTTGCTATGCTCTGATATAGTCTTAATAGTCAAATATACAATCTATACTGTGTTAGTCATATGATTTATTAGATCATCTATTGGATTTTAGTTAATAGGAAAGCAATATTATAAGTAAATTGACTGATTTATTATGATTATAAGTAAATGGACAAATAATTTAGTCTATGATAATAATATGATAATAGTGGACCATTAAAAACTAATGTATAGAAAGGAGGATCATTAATTTTTTTCATTTCTTTTGTAAATTACACTAATAAGCATTAGTATTGCTTCAAGTAATAAATAGAACAGTATAAATTTTGTAGTAGTGAGTGCTTGATTAAAATTATTTGAAATGAATTACTACTGTATTTTAGACACTTTGACAATTCTAAGAACTAGTAATAAAGCTGGTGCCTATATGTAAAGATACTGGCAATATATGAAAATAGTTCAATTAAAATATTAAACTTTGCCTTGCAATTAAAACTACATATTATTTATAAATAACAAGAATTTGTTTTATAGTACCATAATTTTACAGCACTATACTGTTAGATTTATAATTTTAAACTAAATCTAAGATACTCAAAATACAATATGCTTGATATTGGGTTGACACTTAGTGTTAATAAAATATTGTAATGAAATCACATTATATACTCCAAGTACTAGAATGATGGGTAAATTAAAAGAATTAAAGGGGCTATCTTAATATCCCATTAGAGACTGATATAAATGGAAATATGAGTAATTATGGTACAGCCATAATTGATGTGTCTCAATTTTCTTATGAAACTAATTTTAAACATCATTTTTTGAATTATGATATTGAATCTAATAGAATAATAAGAGCTACTATTTTTAATTAGCATCATACAAACATTAAAATCCTGAGAAGTCTGTTGTAGTGTTAGTAAGACTAGACTTTTGGCATCGAAAAGTAGCTTTTGGTATGAGGGATGACTTTGCTGAATGCTGTAGGAGGGGTAGTTCTAGGTGCCCAAATCCAAATTCATTTGGATATGATTTTTGTATAATTCTAGCAATTCCTATTTAAAACAACTAATGTAAGACCTCAAAATGTATTTAAAAGTCTTGATTCTGTTAAGATTATTTTTCAGTTGGAACTAAACCTTACAGATTCAAAGTTAGTTGTTATATTTTTTCTCACTGTCCTGGCCTTCCTTCAACTTTCCAACCCTCACACACATGATATTTGTTTCAATTGTTTCCTTTTCAGCATCAATTTTTTTTTTATTTTCTTCTTTGCTTTACCCTGCTTGCACCCAGTTATCATTTCCCTTTGAATATTTTCTTTCTTTTCCATAAGCTTTATCATACATTTTGAACCCCAGTTATAACTTCAGTTTTTCACACTAAAGAAATGACATGGTTTTATAAATTTGTGTCATATTTATTTCACTTATGAATATGGCCTCGGGTGCATCCATTTAGCTATAAATGTTTCTATTTTATCATTCTATATGGCCAAGTAATACTACATTTTATAAAAAAGACATAAAAAAACAAAACAAAAAAACCCCCCAAAAAACCACAGCTTTATCCATTCCCCCGTTGATGGACATTTTGGCTGTTTCCATGATTTAGCTATACCAACTGAGCTGCTATTAACATGTCACTGTGGTATGATGCTTTTAATTCTTTCATGAATATACCTAGGAGGGTCAAATGGAACTTCTAATCCTAGTTTTTTGAGGAATGTCCACACTAATTTCCACAATGACTGCAGAGGTCTACATTCCCATGAGCAGTGGGAGGAGCTTCCTTTCTCCCCACTTCCCTCCTAGCCTCTGTTGTTGGTTGATTTTGTGATAGCAAATCTTAGTGGAGTGAGATGGAATTTTAGTGATGTTTTCATTTGCATCTCTTGAATGACCAGTGATGTTGAATATATTTTTATTTTTCTTTGCTGTTTTTAGTTATTCATCTGAAAAATATCTGCTCATGTCAGAGGCCTACTTTTGAATTGGGTCTTTAAATTTGGGAAATCTAGGTCTAGTTTCAGTCTTTGGCAGGTTAAAGCCCAGTTTTTCCAGCACCATTTGTTAAAGAGGCTATCTTTCCTCTATTGAGGATTTTTGGCTCTATCACTGTGTACCAAGATAAAAATCAAAGTGGATAAGAGACCTACATATTAAAACAGACACTCTGACCCTGCTGCATAAAGGTTAGGTAAAACTCTCGAAGACATTGGCTTAGGGAAAGACTTCTTAGCCTCTATAGCACAGGATTGGCAGAAGAAATCAACAAATGGTACCTCATTCTTTTAAAAGCTTCTGCACAGCAAAGGAAACCACCAAAAGAGTGAAAAGGCAGCCAGCCATGTGGGAAAAAAACCTTTACCACCTGTTCCTCAGACAAAGGGTTACTATCTAGAATATATAAAGAGCTTAAAAAAATCAGCCCACCCAGATTTAAAGACCCAATTCAAAAATGAGCATCTGAAATAAATAGATACTTTTTAGAGGAAGAAGTAAGAGCAGCTAAGAAGTATATGAAGAAATGCTCAACATTATTAGTCATTCAAGAGATGCAGATGAAAACAATACTGAGATTTCATCTCACTCCTCAAAGAATGGATGCTATTTCAGAATTAGCCAGCAGCCAGTGTTGGCAAGGCTGTGGAGAAAAGGGAACCCTTCTCCACTACTGGTGGGAATATAGACTTGTACAACCTCTGTGGAGATCGGTGTCAAGATTCCTCAAAAAAGTAGGATTGGATGTCCCATTTGACCCAGTCATCATACTGCTAGGCGCATACACAAAGGAATTAAAAGAGTCATTTCACAGCAACATATGTGCACCCATGTTTATAGCAGCTCAGTTTGTGATTGCTAAGTCTTGGGAACAGCCCAAGTGTCCACCAACTGGAGACTGGATAACGATGTGGTTCTTTTATAGTATGGAGTATTATTCTGTCATTAAAAAGATAAGATTGAGTCACTCACACTCAAGTAGATGTACCTTGAGGATATCCTCATAAGCGAAATAAACAGGTCACAGATATGTAAATATCATATCATTTCTCTGGTATGAGAATATGAAGTTGTAAATGAGTTGTAGTATGCATAGTTGATATTGTGAAGTAGAAAATATTTAAAAGGAAAGAGTCTAAGTGTAAATAGCACGGTGAAAACGAGTGTGGTAATAATAAAGAAAAAAAAAAACCCCAAAGATTGTGTATATAGGGAGTGGGGGATGCACGGTGAGGGGAAAATGGAAACAGTGAGAATCAAGTTATGTCATATGCTGGTACAAACTCTCAATGTTGAATATGATTATTATGTGTATTCATAATGTACCAACAAAGATAATTAAAAATAAATTTGAGAAGTCTGATTTTTTTTTTTTTTTTTTTTTTAGGTTTTTTGAGACAGGGTCTCGCTTTGTGGTTCAGGCTGGCCCGGAGCTCAGCCTCCAACTCACATCACAATTCTCCTGCCTCTGCCTCCCGAGTGCTAGGATTACAGGCGTGAGCCACCACGCCCGGCACTGTGGTATGTGGTACTGGTCGCTGCTGGGTGTGAGTCTCCACACCCAGTATTGTTATGTGATTACCGGGGAATTGAACCCGGGCCCTTGTGCTTCCAAGACAGGCGCCGGAACCACTGAGCTCACTCCCTGGCCTGAGAAGTCTGATTTTTTGAGTTCTTTATATATTCTAGGTAGTAATTCTTTGTCTAAGGAATGGATGGTAATTTTTTTCTCACACACTGTAGATTATCTTGTCTCTGTTGGTGGTTTCTTTTGCTGTAAAGAAGCCTTTTAATAAGATGAGATCCCAGTTGCTGATTCTTCCTTATAGTTTCTGTGATCCTGCGGTTTTGTCCATAAGGATACATTATGTACAGGTGCAAAATGCCAGTGAAGAATGTGATCATATTGTATTTCTAAAATGTACTAGTGAACTAAATTTATTTTTAAAAATAATCTAGAATAGAAGAAAATGTTCAAATGAAACACACTGCAAAATGATAAACTTACCTGTAGTCTATATATCTCAAAAGGCATATATGACAAATTGTATTAAAGGCAAGGGTCAACTTATGTGCTCATTATGAGAAATGTACTTTAGATCTGGACACAATTAGTTAAAAATCATAGGATACAAAATGATAGACTATGCTAAAACTAATAATTAAATAAAAGCCATAGCAGATTGGTGGACATTAGACAATGCAAATTTCAGAAAAAAAATTACCAGTTATAAACAATATCATTTAAAATTGACAAAGTGGTCAATTCTTTAGGGGGAAGTAACTTGAAACTTCTGTACAAGTAAAAATGTATCTACAAAGCATATTTGACAAAATGTCAGGCGTGGTGGTTCATGCCTATAAGCACAACACTCTGGGCATAGAGGCAGCAAGATTACTATGAATTTGAGGCTTGCATGGGCTACATAGTGAACTCAGGGCCAGCCTGAACTACAAAGCGAGACCCTGTCTCAAAAATACACACACACACACACACACACACACACACACACACACACACACGAGAAAAACAGATAAAATTGTAAGAATAAAAAGATAAACCCTCAAGTACATTCAGATATTTAATGTCCTTTTTTTTTTTTTGAGACAGGGTCTCACTTTTGTAGTTTATGCTGGCCCTGAGCTCAGCGTCAAACTCACGTCACAGCAATCCTTCTGCCTCTGCCTCCCGAGTGCTGGGATTACAGGCGTGAGCCACCACGCCCGGCACTGTGGTATGTGGTACTGGTTGCTGCTGGCGTGAGTCTCCACACCCAGTATCGTATGTGGTTACCAGAAAATTGAACCTGAGCCCTTGCGCTTGCAAGACAGGCACCGGAACCACTGAGCCAAATCCCCGGCCCTTAATGTCCCTTTCTTAATGACTGAATACATATTAGTATTTTCCACTTCCTGCCATTGTCCAAGGCTACAATTTTTTGAGCTTATGAAAGCGAGAAAAAACATATATTTCTCCAGTGTCCATATCTTTTAATAAAGCATTTCTTATTGTAAGGAATTAGGACAAATGGCACTTTAATGTGCGATTCACCTGGGGAATTTTGTCAAAATACAGATTGTGTGAAAATTAAGTGTGCCATGAGGCTTAAAAGTCTGAATTTCTCACTAGTTCCCAGATGTTGCTGGAGATGCTCACCTCGGAAATCCATGGACTGCACCTGGTAAGAAACTTGGAAAACAGGAGAATATACAATAAATCCTAAAATACCACTTGACAATGCTACTTAGACTATTTCAAGACAACTACGATGAATAATGAATCAGAATATAAAACAATCCCAGAATGCATTGCATATGTCTCAGGATGGTGGATCAATCAAAATAAATGTTGATATATAATAAAAGTTGAAGCTTTGCTTCTTGCTTGATTAAACAGAGAACACTGAGATTCTGTTTTGTTAATGAAAATTTCTGTAGCAATTATAAAAATGATGATAATTATAAATAGGTCACAGATAGGTACATATCACATCTTTTCCCTGATCTGAGAAAATAAAGATGTAAATGAGTCCTAGAATTGTATATTATATATTGTGAAATAGAAAATGTTCAAAGTAAAATAGGGTGCAGGGCAAAAAATAATGAGTTTATAACAAAAAAGTAAGGAAACAAATTTTACGTATATGGAGGGGCGGTAGGGTGGGTAGGGCTATGGGAAAAAATAAGAATTAAGTTGTGTCTTATACTGGTACAAATTCCCATTATGGAGTACAATCATGATGCATATATGTAATGTACCAATAAAGGTTTAAAAAATAAAAAAATATGATAATTATGCAAAAAGCAATACAAATCAATAAAATCTTTGAAATTATGACGTGAAGATGGTTTTATGTAAATTATTTTTAGAAATAGAATAAAAGACACATGAGATTAATGAGATACTGCTAGGTGATATAGAGTCCATTCAATTCTATTGTCTTTGCAGGTCTTGGAGTAGCCAGCAAGGGGAAAGGTGCCATGCCCCCGCCAAAAATAGTGGCGTGACAAGGGACACAGTCCCGGGGCGTAGACCCCCTGGCTCTTGAGGTACGTGCTCTTCGGAGTTAAGCCTCGCAGGGATAAGAGCAGTGGCCCAGCAGAAGAAAACAGCAAAGTGTACTTTGCTGTATGATTATGTGCTCGGATCACAAACTTTGTTTCTTGTCACCCTGACCTTCCAACTTTCTTTGTTTC
>PVIR01001863.1:96354-113187 GCA_004026965.1 Petromus typicus | reverse complement strand
TTTTTTTTTTTTTTTTTTTTTTTTTTTTTGAGACAAGGTCTCGCTTTGTGCTTCAGGATGGCTCTGAGCTCAGCCTCCAACTCACATCACAGCAATCCTCCTGCCTCTGCCTCCCAAGTGCTGTGATTACAGGTGTGAGCCACCACGCCCTGGCACTGTCGTATGTGGTACTGGTTGCTGCTGAGTGTGAGTCTCCACACCCAGTATGGTATGTGGTTACCAGGGACCGAACCCAGGTCCTTGAACTTGCAAGACAGGTGCCGGAACCACTGAGCTAAATCCCCGGCCCCTGAGGTTATATTTTCTTGACTTTGGTTCCTCACAGAAGTTTTTATGTAGTGTGTTATACCATATAACTTCATAAAGGTACTTAAAGAGGACTGAAAATTTCCTTTGTTCATATAGCTATTCATTATCTTCAAATGTTAATAACACTAACAGGAAGTACAATTTTGTTTTCCTTTTTCTTTTGTAGTTTCGATGAGATGGCTAAATATGACCTTCCAGCTTCCATAGATTTCATTGTGAAGCAAACTGGACAAAAAAAAATATTTTATGTTGGCCATTCACAGGGCACTACTATTGGTATGCTAAAGAACAGTACTTCTATTTTCACATTAATGACTTTAGCATATGACATTAATAACCTCTGTGTCTTGGTACCATAGAAATGCAAGAAGTTTTTAAATATATTAAAAATATTTTACTTATTGACTTTCTAACCTGAAGTATAAAATTCATCTATTTGAAAATTTTACTTATTTACTTTTCATCATTGCTAGTTATACAGTGGTCAATATTTCTAATTTTTATTTGTGTAATTTATCTCAATTTTAAACTATAGTGATATAAGTCTCCCTTAGTACTAAATTGTCATCCTTTACAATTCTCTGTACAACCCTATTTAGCATATTATGTTGTGATCAATATAATGTTACTGGGCAACCAAAAATGTTTGATAAGTGAATTAAGAAAATGGATGGATATGCCATTGTTCAAAGACTATTTCTGAAGTTATGCTTATTCTCTGTGATATCAGTTTACATGTTAGTACATGCTTCAGAACAGCTTACTAATTTATACAATATTTTCTTTCAGCTTTCATAGCATTTTCTACAATACCAAAGATAGCAGAAAAAATCAAAATATTTTTTGCCTTAGCACCAGTTTTTTCTATTGAACACACAAAATGCCCTTTAATTAAAACAGCATACAAGTTTAAGTCAATCATAAAGGTATGTTCCACTTTTCTTTGCTATAGTCAATAACCTAATATATCAATGACATTGTACTTTCAGTTTGTATTTGTGCAGCTACATGCTTGAATTGGCATTTTAGTTTCATTCTCACTAGACTCTTGTCTGTGTTTCTTCTAAGGAATATAATATTATTTGTTATATCTTTAGATAAATCATTGTGAAAGAAAACCCAGAAGTGAAAACCATCTCTATCCTTAATTCCAAGTTTTTTCCTAAATGAATAAAGTTTTTAAACTACTATGAAATAACTCAGTTAGTTGTGTATATAGTAAATTTATCATGTAATTTCTTAGTTCATTATTGCGGTCTTAGTTACCTGCAGGTCAGTACTATGGGAGGCTGGGGAAGAAGGATTGTGATTTAGAGGCTAACTTGGGCTACAGAGGGAATTCAAGGTCCACTTGGAACATGGTGAGATGTTGTATCAAAAAAAATTCTATTAAGTGAAAATATTAAAACATTAAAATTATCACGGTCTTCTATATGTGAGTAAATTTATTTTACAGGCTTTATCTGGGAGTAAAGAATTTCTACCTGAAACTGCATTTAGCAATTTTGTTGGCTCAAAGTTCTGTTCAAGACATAGTTTTGATAAGATTTGCCTCCATGCTTTATTTATGATATTTGGATATGATGCAGAGAACTTAAACATGGTGAGAACAAGTTGCATTTTAAATGTATTTTTTGCCAATTTTAGAAAGCAGCTCTAAATGCTTTTTACACATGGTGTCATTTGTGACTCATATATATGTACAAGTAGTACTACATACACTAGCATATATATACTAGCATATATATGTACAAGTAGTAACATACATACACTATCCTGAGCCTGGTGCTAGGACATCAACACTATGCATGCATGAGTATACTGAGATCATTTGATTCCACACTTGTCTTGCTCTCTATAGGGTAGAAAGCAGCTGCTCTGCTGTGTGTCTTTAGCAGTTTTTGCTTGGGCCTGAGTTTCCTGAGGTTTTTTTTTTTTTTAATTTAGAACTGACTAGTCATCATTTTCCATAACTCTCCTTCTTATGCCCTTGTTCTTAACCCTCCTCCCTTATTTTATTGATCTATTCATAATTAGAATGATCAGTTATCACAGCCTGTCAACTATCTAAGTGTGTAGTATTCATGAGTACCCTCAGAGTATTGTGGTGCTCAAGCTACTTTTACAAGACTCTGGACTGTGGATATGATCCCTTACAGCATAGGTCTTCATTCTGAGACCTTTTGATAACATTAAAAAAGAAGCTCAGATTTGGCATAAGCAACTGTAGCTTTGGAATGGTGGCTGGTTCTTGTACCTCGGACTTTTTAGAACTTCTCAATGAGAACTAATTAATACATTCAGAGAAATACGAGGATTTTTCTCAACTGTATTCTTTATATAGCTCTTGACTTTATTCTTTTTATTTTATTTTATTAATTATTATTTGTGTGTGTGTGTGTGTGTGTGTGTGTGTGTGTGTGTGTGTGTGTGTGTGAGGTCCCACTTTGTAGTTCAGGATGGGCCTGAGCTCACTATGTAACCCAGGCAAGCCTGAAATTCACAGCAGTCCTCCTGCCTCTGCCTCTTAAGTGCTAGGATGACAGGCATGAGCCACCATGATGGGTATTGTGTGCGTGGTATTGATTGCTGATGGGCATGAGTCACTACACCTGGCATTGTTGTATGTGGTTAGCAGGTATCGAACTGGACCCTTGCTCTTGCACGGCAGGTGCTGGAACCACTGAGCTAAATCTTATACCATTAGGGCATGTTGATTTTATTCAATTTCAAGAGAGTGTTGTTTCATTCCATGAAAACTCTATAGGCAATTACAGGAATATGAAAGAAATGTCTCATAATATGAAAAAATGAAACTTTTAGGGCTGAGAGTTTAGTTCAAGTGTTACTGCACCTACCCTGGATGCATAAAGGCACAAATTTGGATGAATAAGGGCCCCTGGTACTTAAAAATATATATCTTTTTACAAAAATTAAAACTGACCCATTTCATTAAAAAATAAATCATTTCATTAAAAATGAACCACTTTTCCATGAAAAATGGATCTTTTTTCCCGTAAATTGGGAGACATATTCTTTCTGACACAGAAGGAATAGAGAATGACATATATCCTTTTTCCTCACACTATTCTCATGCAGTTATTGTGAAAAACTTGGAAGAATCATAAGTATGATCTGGCCTTCCCCATTCATTTTTATGTTGTGTAGTATAGTTGGCCAGTGCTATATTTTTGTATCTGTGGGAATTCCTCTAAGGACAAAAGTTGATAGGTTATAATATGGCCTCATTTTAAATCATCCAGGACTGTAGAAAGTTGGAAGTGGAAAATGTCACAGAGCAGTGAGGAACGATAAGAGGTACAGTCGAGTAAACTTTGCCCGTGTCCCCGGGAGCCTGTCCTCTCAAGTCACACTTCTGACACTGCTCCTGATCCTCACTGAGGTCTCTGATGGGAGTCCTTGTCTCAGTGTGTGTAGAATCTGTATCCACCTGCCTGTCTCCCCACAGGTGTGTCCCATTGCCTCAGTATTCGGGTGGCTATAGAAGGAGTACTTGATTTTCAGAAGTTTAGCTTTTTTACTTGTGAAAATGGAAGGGGGACTTTCAAATTCCTTCCATGCTGGACCACAAATAAAAATTATTCTGTGTTCCTCTTGGTTTTTAAGGTCCTCTTTGTTTTTAAGGATATTTTACTTATTATAGATGCACTATTTTTTCTCTCTCAGAATTGTAAACACATTTTACTTATCTCTGGTTTCCAAAGATTCAAGGTAGCTATAGGTTTCATAATTATTATGCTGGAGGTAATGTGTACTTTCTCCTGAAATCTTTGATTTTTCTTTTTACTAGTTTTTTTCAGTACTTTTACTGTGATGTGCCCAGGAATAGATGGGGTCTTTCTCTGCATTATATTCTTTGGGGTTCACTGAACTTTTTTCATAAAATTTGGAAATGTCTCAGCAAATATTTAATCCTTCCTATCTTATAAAAAATTCTTTCTCTTTTAATTTTAAGTATTCACTTACACAAACACTAAGCCATATGACAGTGCCTGACATCTTTCTTTGCTTGATTTTATTTTTTTCCTCTATGCCAAAATTTGAATATTTTTGTGAGCTTGTATTTGAGTTTATTAATGCCATCATTTGTTCTTTTAAACCTACTTTTAAATTCACCCAAAGCATTTTAATTTTCAAATACTGTATTTTTTTCTTTCTTGACTATTTGACTATAAAACTGTAGTAGACTATTCATATCTGGGGCTTTACTTTGTATGGTTTCATTACCTTTGGTCAACTGTGCTTTGAAAATCTCACTATAGTGCAATAAGCATCAAGGTGTTCTGAGAAAGACAGAAAATGCAAGACCAGATTCAGATAACTTTTATTATAGTACATCATGTTAATTATGGTGTTATAATATAATATGCACACATACATGTATGAGCACAAGAGATAAATAGGGAGAACACAGTAAGTAGAATGTATAGGGTTCAGTACTCCTGTGTTTCAAACAAAGCCTCATCTCCCAAGGCTATTACGTGGCAACCAAATCTCAACAAACACTAGAACTACAGCACTTTCCTTCCACTCAAGAGTTTACTTCTTTAACTAATTATCAAAGTTTATTTCTAAGCTGTTTAGGGTAAGTTTAATTTCCTCCAATCCTCTTTAATTCAAGGCCCTACTTATTTTCATAATCTTATCACTAAAATGCACCTATGCAGCAGCCAGACTTGCTGATATTTTTTCTTCTGCTCAAAGACTGCCACTCTGACAGTTTTGTTCACTACTTTGGGCAGTGCCTTCAGTCCAAAGTTGGAATAAAAGATTTTCTTGTCCTTTCCTTCCCTCAGTGTTCAAATCTTGTGGTGGTTCCTATTCCAATCTGTCTACACCTACACCCTTGCTTTATAGTTCACATCTGGTAGCATCTAAAATACTTGATTGATTTCCTTTTTCTTCTTCTTATTTGGTAACTGGATCTCATGAGTTTGCTTTTGTTTTTTGTTTTTTTATTCATTTTAACTGAGTGGGGTTTACTGATTTTGAAAATTTATATTTAGTCATAAACTGAGTAATAAAACAAGCCTTCTCACTTTCTTCTGGGAAGGAATGTTTTTGCCTTTTTAAGGAAACCGAGGTCCCCCTGAGATCAGGACAACTGTATCTCTATCCTCAGGTAGTATGTAGGAATACAAATTTAGACTGCAGATTGACATCATAGCTGATATACTTCTGACTCAGCTTGAGTAGCGTAGAATTTGTGACCCAAGTTCATCAAGGAGAGTTTCATTTTTAAACATTCCAAGTCTGGCAGGCCCTGAGTGTTAATTTTTGTTTTATTCAGTGAGTTAAGGTCTCAGAATGAAATATCAAGTTCTCTGGGATTAGGAAATAACTTTAAAGTCAAAATATTTTCCGTGTTCTGATTTTGAGATTCATTGTTTTCAGTTCATCCTTCTAATTTCTATCTTGCCAATTTCTTAATGGGGTGTGTGTGTGTGTGTGTGTGTGTGTGTGTAAGTTTTGATTATTCTTTTTTTTTTTTTTAAGGTTTTTTGAGACAGGGTCTCGCTTTGTGCTTCAGGCTGGCCCTGAGCTCAGCCTCCAACTCACATCACAGCAATCCTCCTGTCTCTGCCTTCCAAGTGCTGGGATTACAGGCATGAGCCACCACACCCGGCACTGTGGTATGTGGTACTGATTGCTGCTGGGGTGAGTCTCTACGCCCAGTATTGTTATGTGGTTACCGGGGAATTGAACCCAGGCCCTTGCGCTTGCAAGACAGGCGCTGGAACCACTAAGCTATATCCCCGGCCCAAGTTTTGATTATTCTTATGAAGGGACATGAAATAACTTAGGGATACAATCATGGTTTTTATATTAATGTAAAAATTTTACACCTTGATAGGTACATTTGTATATTTTAGATATAATTTAACTTTTTATTGATATTTTTATTAGAAAATGATTTTTAATTTTCTTTAGTTTTATTCATTAAATATCAAAATTATTCTTTCTTCAGTTGAAGTAAGTATAGAAATTCTTTGTTTACCCTTCAGAGTCGTTTGGATGTATATTTTTCACATAATCCAGCAGGAACATCTGTTCAAAATATGGTCCACTGGATTCAGGTATAACTGTTAAAGTACATTTAAATATAATGTATAATACTTAGGACTTCTTTTATCTTTCTAGAATTCATGCCATGGCCAGAGAATGTCACATTTAGAAGGATAAAGACAGATCAGTCTCTGTTTGTGTAATTCTTCACAATTTAGGAAATGTGATATCATAATCTACTAGGACCTCTAAAATTATCAGTGATAGAATAGTACAGCTATGTACATTTTACAAATAGAACATGTTAGTCAGAACAATAGAACAGAGCGGCTCTGTCTCCTGGCCTTCATTAACTCCGCTGAGACTCAAAGCTAAGATTAGATCACAGTGCTGATGCTGGTCTGGAACACTTTCTCTACACTCCAGTTATTCTTCTGTTTAGTCTTGAGCTGCTTAAGGAACTCAAGTAGGTTTTGAATACTTTTGTTTTTCCAAAGCCAACATTTCTTGGCATATAGTAGGCAATCAACTAATATTTGTTCAATGACGGACATTGATAGAAAGAAAAATCCAGTGTGAATGTAATCTGAATGTTGAAAGCCAGGATAATGTAGTAGAAAGGGCACTTTCCTGAGAACAAAGGACCAAGGGCTAAGTTATTTCTTTGAACCTTTTCTGGCAAGAAGATATTGAGCAGCTCATTTAACCTTTCTGAATCGGTTCTCAATTTTTAAATGGAATGGTTCGCTGTCCTAACACAATATGAGAAGCAAATGGAATAAGAATTTTGGCTATTCTTAAACTGGAAAGTGAATATCTCTGAAAATCCTGAAAATTACTTCAGTTCCTCTTATTTTGGTATTCTCGGAAGGGAATGAGATAAACTAGGAAAATTTAAGGCAAATAAGCTTCGTATTACTGACACTCCTGAAGAAATTAAATGTGAGCATGCAGAACAGACCAGTTTTAAAGAGAATGAAGGAGACAAGAAATGAAGATAGAGAAGCCAGGCTTTATCTTGCTTTTAGCTACCCACTGGGCATCTTCTAGTCCTCTATACTCCTGTTACATGAAGCCTCAGCAACTCGGTGACATTTGAAGAAAGGTTTGAGGGAGATAAGGAAATTGTCCGGGTGGACATCTGCTATATCTTAGTCCATTCGTAACACTATAATAAAATATAACTTGGATAGTTTATAAGCAATATAAATTATTTCTCACAGTTTCAGGAGCCTTCATGTCCAAGATAAAGGTACTAGCAGCAACTGTGTCTGGTGAGGGATTGCTCTCTCACTCATAGGTGGCACTTTCTATTTCTGTCTACAGAGTGGCAAGAAAATATGTATTCCTAGTGCCTACTTTATACAGGTATTAACTCACCTTTCAGAAAGCCACATCTGCTAATACTACTACCTCAGTGGTGGAGATTTCTGCATGTGAAATTGAGAAAGACACAAATACTCAGATCACACCATGGGAAAGAACATTTCAGACAGAGGAAACAATCCAAAACCTCTACTTAGGAGCATTTCTGAGAGGCATTTAGATAGTAAGTGCATCTGAAGTAAAAAGTAAAAGAGAGAGTAGTAGGAAAAGTCTCCATACACAAAAAATAGGAGAACAGTTGAGATTTGACATTCTCTCTTTACATGAAATTCTCCACTGAAGCTTCAAGAGACTCTACTGTCCTCATTCCATCGACTCTTTGGTCTCCTAAGCTCTGACCAGAGTTATCCATCAAAATAATTTATAGCATTCTAGAACTTCTTTTGCTTACCTCTCCAAACTTTTCCATATTCCTCTAGCAGTCCCAAAGCATCTGAATCATGAGTTCTGATACATACAGTTACAGCAATGACCTCGACTCTCTATTACCAGTACAGTTTTCTGTACTAATCACTTTCCTGACACTGGGACAAAATACCCAACATTTACAGTTTAAGTTAGGATTTAATTTTGGTTCACAATTCAGGAGATTGAGTGCATATATGACTAACTGGCTCCAAGCCACAAACATCATGGTGGGAGCCTGTGATGGAGGAAAAGCACTCATTTCATGGAAGGCAAGATGCAGAGAGATAAGAAAGGCAAGACAATAATATATCTTATAGTTTGTGTTCCCAGTGACTCATCTCTGGCAAGGTCCCATCTCCTGACAATACATTGAGCCATAAATTAATGGATTTATTAATTTGTCAATGAGTAGAGCACTCCGGTGCTCTCCTTCCAAAAGTCCTATCTCAAATACACGAGAATTTTGGGGAGGGTGAATTTTAGATCTAAACCCTAACAGTTGCTCAGAAGACTGGCTGAGGAAATGGACTAAGGGATTAAGGCACAATTGCCAGTCAAGAGCAATGGCCTACATGAGATTTGTATTCACATAAAATGACTTGATATGCATGCATTTGAGCTTTTCCTCCAGCTTTATTCAGTGTCTTTAATGTAGGCACGTAGTAGACAGAGAATTGGAGTTTTCTGGATTGTATTTTATAAAACAATAGCAGTGTTAAGTAAGTCTCAGTAAATCATTGTAATGATTGTGGGATTTCAGTCGAATAAGGAGAAGAGACAGGACATTAAAGAGAGTATAAGATACAGGGAAAAGTTGGAAGAACTTGGCAAAATTGAAGGACTTTTGAAGTTAATATGCTATAATTAGTAAGTAATGTTCAGAAGAGAGAATAAATATAAATTAGGCTATGAAGAGATTACAGTAATAAAATGATATAATCATAGAGTGAATGATTGCATCTGGTAGAGAACAAGATCAATAAATAGCAAAGCTCAAGGAATTTATAGGTAAGGTTGTTGGATTAAGTCAAGAAAAGAAGAAATAATTTTAGAGTAATCAATAACTACACAGTTAAAACATCCCTAAGCTTAATAGATGAAAGCATCAGTAAACAATACTGAGAGACATAACTTAATGACATGAGCTTCATAGCTTGGAGGAACCTCCCTAGGGAGGAGGAAGTAAGAATTATCTGAAAGAAGGAATAAGTAGCCAGGAAAACTAACCTAAACCCCTGCCCTGTTGTGTCAGGTGTACGAGGGGTAGCACCACTTGAAAGAGCTACAAGAGGAGGTTTCTAGTTAAGCATGAAAATAATTGAAGCCATTCAGAGAGGAGGTTTAAAATAGAGGGCTGATGGCGGAATTTGAGGAATGAGGAGAAATGGAAAGAGTCTGAAAGGGGGTTATATTCTGCCTTATAAGGTATAGAAACCCCAAGATCCTATGTAACCTGGAAGTCTGGCTTTGTTGTGATGAAAATGTAACCAGAGAACAGTGGGCGGGATCAGACTGGTGAGCTTGTGCAGGTCAAGAAGTGAAATAAATAGGTCACAGATGTGTAAATATTGTATCTTTTCTCTGGTATGAGAAAATGAAGGTGTAAATGAGTTATAGTATATATAGTTGATATTTTGAAATAAAAAATATTTAAAGGAAAGAGGGTGTAGGGGTAAATTACAAGGAGAAAAGGGAACAAAGATTATGTATGTAGGGGGTAGGGGGATGTAGGGTAGGGGGAGGGGGGAAAATGAAAGATTTAAATTTAAAAAAAAGAAATGAGGCAAGTTGCAACAACTTTTGCATCTTGTTATTTGAAGCAAGGATGTCTAGGGATGTTCCATATTCGCTCCAGGGCAAGACAATCATTTTTGACTTCTTTTGATAGAGCTGAGGATTTCTGAGGAAGCCTGACATTTCTTCAAACTCACAGACCCACTTTGGGTCATAAGAGAACTTAGGGTTATGCATTTATATGACGAGAAAAGCATCTTATATTTAGTTACCTCTTTCCCCACCATGATTTACATTTCCTAGAGTAACTAGAGGGACAGAGATGCAAAGAAGCCTGCCTGTATAAATTCCAGCAGACCCATAGAATGAGGCACAAGTGTGACGTGTATATAAATCGCATTTGCTGCTGTAATGAACAAATACTTATTTGTTTGTTTTCTTTCAGCTTTTACATTCCAGTAACTTGAAAGCTTTTGACTGGGGCAGTCCTCATCTCAACTTGGTTCATTTTAATCAGGTACATCATTATGTATACACTACACCTCATTTCTCCCATGTTGGTCTGGTGAGTTTGTAATAGATCCAGGGCTCTCTGTAAATCTCCACTGTGTAGTAACACCCTAAGAAGGACTGGCAGATGACAGCCATACTGATTTGAATTTACATTATCACATCTAACCAAAGAAGCTTTTCCATGTCTCTGTGTATTTTAATATTATCCGAGATAAGTATAGAGAAATTGACAGGCAGTAAAAAAAAATTGATCATCTTTCAAGAGGAAAAGTACTACATTTGTAGTATGCATAGCTGGGTAGTTGGTTAAATAGAAAATAAAAGGTAAAATCTATGTCTTGATCCTAAAGCCAGTTATCCTATTTAGAGAGATAGAATAAAATAAAATATATGTAATAACCAGGAATGAATTGGAAGTTAATGAGAATGTGGCAAGATTAGAATAAGTCTGATGACAAAATTCTTGAAATATTAGAATGCAAATTTGTCTGACTTTGAAATTTATAATTTTTTATCATACTTTTCTGTCTCACCTAAACTCCAGGCCATTAAAAATGTGAAGTAAAATTTGGAGATCAAATTCAATGAGATCAGATTAACCTTTATTGGCAATATTTATAATTTTTATTATTTATTAATAAACATTGATGGCAATATAGTCACAGAAAATTTAATTGAAATATTTTCATGCTTTTTACATAGCCCTGAAGTTACTTCTATGGAATGTTTAAATATCCTGAGTTAGAATGAACTATTTATGTAGTTTTGACTAGTATGCTTAGACTTTCATACTCTTTGTTTTCATAGATTATTAAGTTGAATTCACTAGACTTAGTTTATTTAAAAATAATATTTAAGGCTGAGAATTTAGCTCAAGTGGTACTGTGCCTTCCTTGAAAGCACAAAGGCCTGACTGAGTTAAACCCCTCGTACCATACATATACAAATTTTAAAATAGTATTTAAAATAGTGTTTAAATTAATTATCATAAAAATTATGAATAGAACATTCCAATGTGCTATTTTCTGTGAAACCTTTTTTTTTTCTCATTTATTTTTTAGACAACTTCTCCATTGTACAATATAGCAAAAATGAATGTGCCAACTGCAACTTGGAATGGAGAAAATGACTTGCTGGCTGACCCTGAAGATGTGAAAATCTTACAGTCCAAAATCACCAACCTCATTTACCATAAGACTATTTCTTACTACAATCATATTGACTTTTTGTTTGGATTAGATGTCTATCATCAAGTTTATCATGAAATCATTGATATCATTCAAGACAACCTGTAAAGAACTAGGGCACTCTCTGTTTACACATTGCTATTGTCATTGAAAATCTAATTGCTTTTTATTACTATATGTTTTCCCAAATATTTAAAGTACTAAATAAAGTAATTTTCTCTGTATTTTCTGCTTTCCTTGTCTTTTATTAAATTTTTAATAATTATTATTTCAGGAGAAATTATAGGTTCTAAATCAATCCAAAATTTATTGTTTCTTAATTGAATTTAAATATCTGATATCAGAAACAATAATCTTAACCATTTCTAATTGCAAGAAATAGCTTCTAAAGAAAGTTTTTATTTTCTTCAGAAGAATATGAATTTTCATTTTTTGTAAAAATAAAAAATTGAGGGATAATATATTAAATCACTTACCTAATCATTTTGCTATGTATATGTGTAGAAACATCATGTTGTACAGATTGAATAAATACAATACAAAATAATTGTTTTGAAAAAGTATGTATTCTAGTGATGCTGGCTGGAGTTTTAATCACATCTCAATAAGATCATGTTGGTCAATATTATTGTCGATTCCATTTGCTTACTTTCTCTTTGCTCTTTTGTTATTGAAAAAAAGAGCGCTAAATTTCCAAGTATGATTTATGGGTAGTTTTTACCTCACAGTTTTTTCAGTTTATTTCTTCAGAAATTCTTCTCTGGTACATAAACAGAACTTTTTGTTCTCTTGAGTAACTTAATTCATTTGTCATTACATGATCTGCTTTATCTCCACTAACATTCTTTCTCTAAACTCTACTTTGTCTAATATTGACATGATCATTCCTATTTTGTTACTACTACCTTAGTGTACAGTATTTTTAAATTATAGCTCTTTATCTTGTTTGCTTTTTTACATGTAAAGTGAGTTTCTACTAGGAAAAAAAGTTGGCTTTTTTCTTTTAACCCAACCCATTCTTGTTTTTTAGCTGGTATAGTGCAGTTAGAAAAAGTGAAGCTGAAGAAGTTATTCCTTTCTACCCATGTAGTTTTAAACAGCAACTTAGAGCCACTCCTTCTCCCACTGTCCTAACAGAGGTGAAAGTATTGCGTAACAAAAATCAAAGGAATCTCTGGTGCTGCCGGCAACCACACTCTGGTTGGATCTCAGCCTGACTTTCAGTCACCCTCACCCTACTCCAGCTTTAGTGAGCATCCGCGAATAAGTACTACATCTCCTGCGTCTAAATAAAGTCAGAGAATTTTCTCATGTTTGTTGTTGGCATAGGATTGACTGGAAAGGAACTTCCCATCATTTTAAGCAAAAATAATTGTTTTCCATTTGCTGTCATATGCTTTGTGATTCTATGTTTGTGAGCCTGGATTATATCTGTTGAGTTCGTCATGTGCTAATAATTGCGTTTAGATCATTTATATTTAATGTGATTATTGATATACTGGGTAATGAATCTTCCCATTAAATTAATATGTTTTTGTCCCAGATATTTTTGTTCTTTTTTTGTTATTGCATTATTATGTATTGATTTTTTTTGTTTTTGAGACAGGGTCTCGCTTTGTAGTTCAGGCTGGCCCTGAGCTCATTATGTCACCCAGGTGAGCCTCAAACTAATAGCAATCCTCCTGCCTCTGCCTCCTAAGTGCTGGGATTACAGGAGTGAGCAACTACGCCAAGGACTGTTGTATGTGGTTACCAGGGAATGAACTCAGACCCTTGTGCTTGCAAGGTAGGTTCTGGAACCACTGAGCTAAGTCCCTGGCCCTGATTTTATATTTTTATGATTTAATTTTTATCTCCTTTACTGCCTTACTAGCAATACTATATTGTTTCTTGTGGTTCAGTTTTAGAGTTTTACAGTATATATCCTTGGTATTTGTGCCTTTTTCGTCATACTTTTTACTTGTAAATGTTACCAGTTTCAAATGAGTTGTTAATATTTTTCTTTATACAGTTATTTATCTTTCGAATTACATTTTTAAAACCATAAAATTTTTACATTTATTGAATAATCATAATTTCTCATGTCTAATGATTTTTTGTATTGATTTAATTTCTAGTGTATATATATATACATACATATATATACAATATATATACAATATACACATATCTATTTATTAATAAATTTAGGCTATAAATTTTTATTTATGTATGTATTTTTTACCATGAGGGCTTATTTTGATATATCTTTCATTACTGGTAGTAAGTTATACTAGTTCCTTTTTGTGTGAGAAGTATTTTCTTTTTTATTGGATGATACTTTTTCTTTCTTTTTATTTTTAAACATGCTAAAAGAGGCTTATTTCTTAATGGTTTCTTTTATACTAGTCTGGCCTTAAATACATTGAGATTGATCATTTTAGAGAAATATGCCCCACATTTTTTAATGCCCTATATAACTTTGTTACATTGTTCAAATACATTATTTACAGCACAGTGTCATTTCTTACTACCTCCACAGTTAAATATAAAAAGCCATTGTTAATTAAGATTTTAAAAATTATCTCAGCAAAAAACTAACCCCTCAAATTCATTTGAATTCCTGCTTTACAAACACTAGTAAAAGAATCTAAGAAGTTGCCAAGGAACCCAGTCCAAGCAGTAATCACAGAAGTTGGTGATCACAGAAGGGAGGTGCCTTTCAGGACATCTGCGCGCGGAAAGTGAGTGCCCACAGAATGCTAGCTGCTCAGACAGTACCACAAGGGAGAGGTATTTGCATGATTCTAATAATCATTTTAAACTGTGTTACAGTGCTATCTATTTTCTTTTTAAGGGAAAAATATACTGAATTTCCCTGCAATGTTCTGAAAGGTAATGAAATCTTTCCTTTAAAAATATCTACAGCAACTAGTGCTTTGCTGATTATTTCCCTGAATCTTTTAATTCTATCAAAACATTACTTTGCAGGGGCTGGGGATTTAGCTCAGTGGTTCTGGTGCCTGTCTTGCAAGCACAAGGGCCTGGATTCGATCCCTGGTGTAACCTTATACAATACTGGGCATGGAGACTCATGCCCAGCAGCAATCAGTACCACATACCACAGTGCCAAATGTGGTGACTCACACCTGTAATTCCAGCACTCGGGAGGCAGAGGCAGGAGGATTGTTGTGATGTGAGTTTGAGGCTGAGCTCAGCGCCAGCCTGAACTACAAAGCAAGACCCTGTCTCATAAAAAAACAAAACCCAAAACAAAAACATTACTTTGCAAAAGACATTTTAGCCTAAATTCAGATATATATGAATATATATATGAATATATATATATATATATATATTCATATTGTATGTGTGTGAAAGAAAACACACATTTTCTTTTTGATATCTTTTTTTTTTCTTCTGATGGACTTCCTATTATGCATACACAAGTGAACTTGATGGTATCCTGTTAGACTCTGAGATTCTGTTCTTGTTTCTTCATTCTTTTGTTATTCTCTTCTTCATAATGGATCACTAAAGCTCACCATAAGGGCTGAATGCTTGCTACTTCTGCCTTGGAGTGTGCAGTTCCCTGGCTGAGCACCATATGTGGTATAGAAAGGGCAGTTTTCCCTAAGAGACTTTGAAATTGCGGTGGTCAGGGCTGAAATGACACAAGTTGCTCTTTGTCTTTTACTAGGAGCCCGATTCCTCCAGAATTCTAAACTGCCTTCATTCATTTTTCTTCTATATATATTAGTGTGTCCGGATCTTTCTCACTTAGAGATTCCATGAACAAATACAGCAACAAATTTAGTGTAAGAATTATACATTTACTTCTACAATAAATAACACAGTGCACTTCATGATCACATTGCTTAAAATTCATAATTTTTTAAAAATTTGAAAGGGGCCAGAAAGAGAAGACACTGCATATATTATGAAAACTGATAATAGTAGTGCAGGCTTCTGAAAAAAATTCAAAGCCAAAGCAAAAACAAAGACAATAACAAAAATGAAAGAAGGAATGAAACAAACAAAAGAGTGGAATAGTGTATCAGTCAGTGTTTACTAGAGATACAAATACATAAGAGTTTACAAGGCTGATTGACAGTGATTGGCTGCAGAGGGAGGTTTGGCAGAGTGCAAACTGTCTGTCTGTGAGGTGGAGATCTGAGGGATCCGGTCAAAGGCCCGGCTCAGTGTAGTGTCCTGGGGGAGTCTGTGTCAGAAAGTTTGTATGGAAACATCTGCAATGGAAGACTCAAGAAAGAGTATGCACTGGAAACCAGGAGACAATGTCCAAGGTGAAGATGAAGACTGGAGCTCTTCCAAAGAAACAAGCAACTCTAACTTCTTCACTTCCCTTTCATTCCATTTAGGTGACAAGCCTGTTGGTTGGTGCCATTCACATCCAGGGTGGGTCTTCTGTTTTTAGTAAACCCTTTCATCTACACCCAGAATTATGCTGATCTGATTTACTTGGGCTGGCCTATCTTATTTAAGTTGATACAATAGGTTAACTCTCATAAGTAGCATCTTTAAATTTGGGAGATCAACACCTCCAAAAGCCTAAAATCATACCCTAGGGAAAATATCTTATAGAAGAAGCTGAGGGGCAGCAGGAGAGACTTGGGGAGGTGAAAGGAATACTGTGACCCCAAAGGCTGGAAGTGCATAGACTTCCCTGGGATAGTGCTTCTACTCGCTGTGACTTCTGCTTTGTTTCATGTTTCCATTGCAAAGAGACCTGCCTAGGTGTTTTCAGTGGCATGCTGGAGATAGCCTGGCTTATCCTCACTTAACAGAGCACATCTTTCTCAAATCCATTGTCAATAACATGTGCCAAACATCACAGGCCATGGTAGGTTTTTTTTGTCTTTCGGTTTTATTTTTGTACAAAGAAACTACTTACCAAACAGCACTGCATGTGGTCATGAAAGTAAAGCTAATTTTTTCCTTGAACTCAACTGTCCAGTATCTTATTAGTTAATAGTATTCCGTATCCTCTTGTACATGGTTTTGGAATAAATAATATACTGAGTGCAATACACTCTAAACATTCTAATAGAATAGAAATATTCTAGGGCTGGGGAGTTAGCTCAGTGGTTCCGGCGCCTGTCTTGCAAGCGCAAGGGCCCGGGTTCGATTCCCCGGTAACCACATAACAATACTGGGTGTGGAGACTCAACCCGGCAGCAACCAGTACCACATACCACAGTGCCGGGCGTGGTGGCTCACGCCTGTAATCCCAGCAATCGGGAGGCAGAGGCAGGAGGATTGGGATGTG
>PVIR01001863.1:73876-96254 GCA_004026965.1 Petromus typicus | reverse complement strand
GGGGAAAAAAAAAAAAAAGAAATATTCTATTAATTCTGAGCTTGAAACTCTAAAATCATATTTGTAAATTGAATCAGGAGATAAGTGAACCATGGGTGCCCACAGATCGCTTAGCTTTCTTACTACTCTGAAGGTTTAATATATAAAGACCCATCTGTCTACAATTCACACAGAGTTATTCTCATATTTTAGAGTATATTTCAAAGATATTAAATAAAATTATGTCAGTATAATAATAATAACTACGGAAACTAAACAAAACTTTATTATTTAATTTTTTCATTTAAGGACAAATGGGAAAATTAAATCTATTGAAATAACACTACAAAGATGATAAAATTCAACCAAAAATATTATATAGACCCAAATGGGATGTTACTTTTTGCAAAGTTCAGGTAATGACTAGGACAAGCCTGTGCCGAGGCAGATTAGACTTTGAGAGTTTGGTTTTCCAGGTTAATTACAGAACAATCTCATGGTCAGTAGCTATTCTGGCTACTGATGTATCTGGGTGTTGATGTATCTTGGGTGTTAATTCTTGGTACATCATTTTCTGTGTTGATACTGTGGTTACTTGGTATCTGTTTTATTTTTCTTAAGTCGAATACATGAGATGTGGGTAAGTTTGCCATTAAGAGGTCCTGTTTCTTTGCTTCCAGAAACAATGTTACCTCCATTTTCAGCATATCTTGAGCTACTGAACACTACTCCCTGATGGAACATCAAAACTTTAGCCACTTTCTTTTGAGAATGAAAGATGCACATTTCACCAACTGTCAGCTTTCAATAATTTCTGATTGAAAATTGTCTTACACATGACATATTGTTACATCATATGTTATAATTTTGCAAAGTAAAATTTTACCTAGTAGTTATTTGAACATCTTTCCTATGGAAAGTTCCTTTTATAATCTCCTTGCAAAATATTATAATTTATAATTTACTATCAGTGCTAGCAAGTATTATTCCGTATTTCATGTGGATCTGCCACAAATGTTAAATTTTTTCTTGCTTAATTTGCGCTTGTGGCCCATGAAATATAAATAATAAATTTTAATATGTTGTATAACTTTATTTCCATCTTAACTTAGACATCATTTTTAGCAGCACAGTTGTGTAACTTCATCTCAGACTAATGATTTCATACAAAAGCATACCATGTATACCAGAATGTTGACTATATTATTCACTATTGCATTATTTTTAGCTATTTACACTTTAACAAAAGCAGTTGAGAGCACTTCATTTTACCATGCTTGAGCCTGGCTAAAAGAACATGGAAATTTTTCTTTCAATCAATTCTGTTTGACCTATATCAGCTTCCATTTTTTCTTACCTATTCCTGGTTCTCTCTTACAGCAGCTTCTGGAAATTTATTTCATACAATTTATATTTCCATTAAGGTGACATTGAAAGGAATTTTTATTAGCTATTTAAGTCTGAATAGCTTCAAAAGCCTGATGGATATTCTGCACATTTCTGAGTATCTCAGCTTTGGTTTGAGAAGACATTGTTAAACATACACAGTAATGAACACTATTCATACTATTGGTAATTCACTTTCTTTGATTCTGTAACAGTAGCATCTTTAGAAAAATTGAATTCACTCTGATATATGGTAAATTTGTCTTTATGCATAACAATTTTATTCTTTCCAAGTTGACATTTTCTAGGGATCTAAAAGTCTTACATTATAAAGTATTGGAGTACTATTTTCAGGGTATTTTTTCCATCTTAACTTTAAGATTCAAGATAAGTATTTAATTCCTCTACCTATTTTACTCTGAAAATAAGCATGATATTTCTGGATCAAGAAAATTACTATTTGCAACAATGACTATCTCAGTTTTTCATATTCCATTTTAGAGCTATTTGGTGATAACCAGATGATTAGGCCTGTGTGTATACTGAAAGATTTTCAGATGCTGCAAGAGAGGAGATCCAGAATTATGAATTTGGTAGTTTACACAGTGGCAGGACAGTTGTTTAGGTGAAACCTCCCCTTCTGAGAGAAGGAAAGAAATGTTTTGGTTCCCTTGGAATATAAATGACTAATTCCATGACCTAGAGTATATTAGTCACCTTCACTGTTGCTAAAATCCAACACTCACAACTTAAAATAAGAGGGGTTTAATTTACCTCTCGGTTCCAAGGGATTTAGTTCATGGTGAGCTGACTACCCTTCAGGAACAATTAGGGAAGAATAGTGTGGCAAAGCAAAGCTGTTTAGACTATGGCAGCCATGAAGCCAAGTAGAGGAAGAGTGTCTGAGAGGAAGAGGTGAAGGTGCAGACATAGACTTTCAAGGGTAACACCACAACTCACCTAGACACACCTGGACGTGTACTCCCCCAATACTCTTGTGAGTCGCAAAGTCAGTCAACTTATGCTCCATTCCAAATGGCTGCCTAGTTTTATTCCTTCTTAAAATGTAAACCAAGCCCTTTAGGAAGAGAAAGAGGAAAGCATTTGACCCAGGGGAGTAAGTTTTATTATTATTTAAGTCAGAGAAGATCACTAATACCCTTTAACTTGTGCTTTAAAACAGGTCAGAATTTCATTTGCTCAGAAAGCACTAACCACATGAAATGAAATGATTTAATTCACAGTGGTAACCTGGTTACACTAACTATCCTTAAAACCAGGATCAGATAGCTAAAGAGACATAAGACAAGAGATAAGGTAACTAGAATTTCTCAGAACTGCTTTTATATCTGAGAAGCAGATTGATCTTCTTCTAGTAAGCACTAACAGGCTATGGAGTGCAGATTGGATAGGACTGTATTATTTTCCAAGGGCATGTATGGTTCAGCTCTTCTAGGATATGGGTAAATGAAAAAAGTAAGTCATTAATATATTTCTCAAAATATGATAATTCTCTTCCAATATTTGTTTCTTGTCAAAGTTCAAATTATTAACCATGTGCATGTTATGTGGAGGTAGATTCTTTCATGTGGCACTGAAATACATACAAGACTAGACTGAAATGGGAAAACTATGTATAATGCACAGGTTGTTGCATGATCATGAACATATGGTAAAATTCTGATGGAGAATCCAGCCATAGGAATCACTGTCAAGGGAGGTTGGTTGTAATACTAAACTTTGAGTATGAATGTGATCTCACGAAGGTATACTTTTAGTAATGTTTTAATTTAATTTTAGCTTGTATGTGCCCATAGTTTTCTAATTTAGTCACATATAAAATATTATCTTTAAACAGAATTAAATTATAAATGAAATAAAATATGTTGTATTATCTTTAATACAAAGTACTATATTTAAAACTTTTGGATTTTAATATTGTCTGTTGTAATATCCTGTCCTTAACCTATAACTTTGTTAATCTACATCTTCTCTCCCTTTGTTTGATTAGTTCAGTTAACATTTGATCAATTTTATTGATCATTTCAAAGGAACACATATGTCATTGGATAATATATTGTCCTTTTAGCCTGTATTTCATTTATTTCTGCTCTGACCTTTATTTCTTTTTTCTTCTACCTATTTTGGACCTGGTTTGTTCTTGTTTTACTCAGGCCTTGCATTATTAGGTTATTTGTCTGAGATATTTCCTTTTCAAAAAATTTAGAGATTAATAACTATAAATTTCTTTCTTAGTACATCTTTTCCTGTATTTCATGGGTTCTGGAATGTTGTATTTCCACTCCATTTTCATTTGATTATATGAAATTTGTAATTGCCTTCCTTCCAGATTTCTTCAATGACCCCCTTTTCAAGAGTGGATTGTTTTTTCATAATTTCTGTAAATTTCATAACTTCTGTAGCTTTCTTGATGTTTAATTGCATTCCATTATGATATGATAAATGCAAGTAATTATTTAAATTTTAAAATATTTGTGAAGTATTGGCTTATGGCCAAAAAAATGATTTATTTTGAAAAATTGCTTGTGCTAATGAAAAGGATGTATATTCTGTACCTAAAAGATATTTTGTAGAGGACTGCCAATTTTATTGAATATATATTGTAATTTAACTCTAAAGTTTCTTTGCTAATTTATTTTTGCCTGGTTGGCCTACCTGTTGCTAAGACTGGAGTAGTGAATCCATCTACCATTATTGTACTGTACTCGTGCCTGTTTCCCTCTATATCTAGTTGTATATGCTTATAAAACTAAGTGCTTTCATGTTTCTTGTATATATATTTATAATCACTCTATCTTTTTTTTTTTTTGACATAGGGTCTCACTTTGTATTTCAGGCTGACCCTGACATCACTTTGTAGCCCAGGCGAACCTTTAACTCACAGCAGTCCTCCTGCCTCTGCCTCCCAAGTGCTGGCATTACAGGAATGAGTGACCATGCCCAACATTGTGGTGTGTGGTACTGATTGCTGGTGGGTGTGAGTCTCCATGCCCAGTATTGTTGTATGTGGTTATTGGGGATCAAACCAACTTCCTATAATGTAGTTAATCATTAAGTACTGCAAATATGTATTAATGAAAACAAGAAAAGAAAAATGAGGAACTTATATAAACATTAAATGTCAAATTAACCTCAATATTAATATCCAAGGACTGATTATAAAGGAAGAAATATATATATATATATATATATATATATATATATATATATATATATATAAATAATCTGGATTATCTTTGCTTTACTAAATGTAAACATTTTCTTTTTGGGCCGAGGATTTAGCTCAGTGGTCCTGGCATCTGCCTTGCAAGCACAAGGTTCCAAATTTGATTTCCAGTAACACATACCACAATGCCAGGCGTGGTGACTCACGCCCACCAGCAATCAGTACTACATATCAGAGTGCCAGGTGTGGTGATTCACACCTGTAATCCCAGCACTCAGGAGACAGAGGTTTGGCCTGGTCTACATTTTGAGCTCAGGGTAAGCCTGAACCACAAAAATGAGACTTTGCCAAAAAAATTTTTTGTCTCTATTTCTTTTGAATATTCTAATTTTTAAACTGAAATAATTTTTGCTAATAAATATATTCTTATAAATGCTTGACAATTCAGGAAAACTTTAACATTTTTTACAAGAGAGCTCATTGAAGATTAGGTGTGTTTGTGATTTGCAATTAGACAATGCTGAAATATTTATGCAGAAAGAAACCAAGTATGTAGCATTGTCTTCGAATGGTTTGGGGACTGGGAGAGGGACTACATGAACAGCTCTCAGTTTGTTTTTGTTTTTTTTTTTTTTAAGCAAGCCAATAGAACGTTATCAATTAGTCTTTTTCCCTGAAATTCACAAAGCTTTTTATTTTTTTCACCCATATTTACACAAGTCTTCAGTACCATTCAATGTATGGACCAGGAACTGCCTTAACAAACTGCTTATGCTAATATTCTCTCTTACTATGAAAAGAAGAGATAGTTTAAGGATCATTTGCTCTTGATCTTTTTTTTTTTTTTTAGGTTTTTTGAGACAGGGTCTCACTTTGTACTTCAGGCTGGCCCTGAGCTCAGCCTCAAACTCACTTCACAGCAATCTTCCTGCCTCTGCTTCCCAAGTGCTGGGATTACAGGTGTGAGACACCACACCCGGCACTGTGGTATGTGGTGCTGCTTGCTGTGTTCGTGAGTGTCCACGCCCAGTATTGTATGTGGTTACCAGGGATCAAACCCAGGTCCTTGCGCTTGCAAGACAGGCACTGGAACCACTTAGTTAAATCCCCGGCCCAGTTTGCTTTTGATTTTAAAATCAGTAGATCCGGGGAGAAGTTTTCCATGCAGTAGTTAATTTAGTATCAGTGTTAAAGGCAGATAAGAAGTTATTTGCTGACTCCCACAGTTTCATTAATTTTCAGTTCATATACTGATCTAAAAAGATCTAAGTCATTAATATATGATGACATAATATTGAATCATTTCATACATGTTTGTTGAAAGCTCAAGAATAATGTGGAGTGAATCAAACACTTTGGCCTCTTTTCAGTCCCAGATTACCGTCCACTGAAGTAGCCCATAGCCACGTGTGGCTAGTTACATTTGAAATAGAATTGATTAAATTAAAATTTCAGTTTCTGAATGTTACTGGTCACATTTCAAAAGCTTGATATCTTTACATGTTTACTGGTTACCGTATTCGAAAGTGAAACACACAACATTCTCTCTTTGCAGAAAGCTCTAGTATGGAGTTTTGGATAAGAAACAAAATAAAATGCCAGGAATACAAACTGCAGAGTTATCATTAGGATTTGGAACATTGTACATACACACACAGAGCAGAAAATAAGAAGAGAGATGGTATGTTGTATCAGTTGCAAAGCACTAGAAAATACTACTGACGAAATTCAAATTTTCACTGTCACACAGGGATTGAAAAAATTTCCAGATTATTGGGTAGAACCTTAATTTTGACAAATTGTCATAAGAATTATGCAGATGTTCTAACAAGTAACATTTAATACTAGTTATGAAAGTACCTATCTTACAACTGTGTAGTTAGCATACAGGAAGTGCTAGAATTATGACAGTATCCTGAAGGCACTAGTCATGAGAGAAGAGTTCTGATAATTGTGAAGATATAGTTTGCTCCTTGAATTGGAATTTTCCCTTTATTTGGAAAGTCTATTTCAGTGAAGTTTAGCATAAGAATTCATCATAACTGAATAGAAAACATTGATCTTTGTAGCATTTTTATTAATTGCAAAATGGTAAATTGATATAAAATAATCATTGTAATAAATAACTATAGAAATAGAGATAGAAACTTTTGCATAAATCTTGGATTTTGAGAAGCACAAAGAAGAAAAAAGTAATTTTCTAAAGTTCAGATTATCTTCTAATCAAATGGAAGAAAATGGAATTATTTTCCTGTCACTGTGAACTGGAAATCTTTCAACTGGAAGTTGAAAGAACTGGTGAAATGAGTGGTACAGGAAGGAGAGCCTGGAGAAGTTCATTTTCTCCGCAAATATTTAATAGAGCCCCAGCGAGGCATTAGGCAATCAATACAGCAAATACTGGGATACGTCCAACACCAGAGAGATTAAATTCAAACCTTCAAGAGAATTTTATGGAGAAAAATAATAGCTAATGTTTACTGATGATAACAATGTATCTTGAGGATTTTACAAGTGTTATGAAGTCTAATATATCCTAGGATTTACAAGAGCAGAAAAAAGAGTTCTCAGGAATCTCCTGCAGAATAAGAGTGTTCATGGCCTCCAATTTACACATGGAAAAACTGAGGTAAAGAAAGGATCATTTTGTTGAATATCTCATTTGTGGTGAATCGCCGGGCTGCACTGAAGTGCAAGAAGTCATACCAAAGTCTAGGAATTTAATCAATTAAATCAGTTAAGTTTTACACAATTAAAGGTCATTTCCCTTTGTCTGGGGTTAGGAATTCACCACTGGCCTATAGAGAAGCAATTTATGTTACATTAAACCATACTCTGAATCTGACAATTTAAACTATTGTTATTGCTATGGATTTATAGCAATAACATAAGGAAGTATATATAATTCATTCATATTATACTTTTAAACTCTGTTAACCAATTCATTTATCTTTTGAAATTGCAAGGGAAAAGAATTCCTTTCTATGACTTTGTGAATTAGATAGCTCTTATCATCCACACTATTGATATCCTTGTATGACCAAGGTTGGTCATAAAACAGTTGGTCAGATTCTCTTCAAGAACAGTTCTTAGATCGAAGGAAAGAAATGAAAACAAAGATTTGTAAATGGGAAGGGGAAGACGGATTGACGGGAGGGGACAGGAAGGGAAAAAAAGAATTAAGATATACTATGTACTGGTACAAATTCTCTTTAGCAAATGTGATCACTGTGTGTGACAAATATGTGCTAATAAAAAATAAATAATAAAAACATTTCAGTCAGCAAATATTCCCTTAAAACCCATAATAAGACACAAAACAACTCAAACTTGTTCTCATCAAACTCTTAAAAGAACACATCGTAAGAGAAATGAACAGAAATAGAAATTAATGACTTGAAATCTGGATTTGAATTGTTAAATTACTCAAACAAGATTACGCTGATCTAAAATATCCCATCTGGACATAGCCGAAGGGTCTTTTGATTCTCATGGAGGAAACCCAACTCACTTACTACAGAGACTTTTCCAAGTAATCTCTTTTGCAAGAATCTATCTGAAAAACAGAAATGAATAATTAACTACAACAGAAACAACGTAGGAGACCAATATTTTTCCTCGCTCTAACAACCCCACCCTTGCTAACTCTGTGTTTAAAGACAATTTCTGATAAATTTAGCATCTGAGTTCAAAGTTTATCTCAAAATAAAAAATAAAAAAGTGTGGGAGATATAGTTCATTACTAAAATCCTGAGTTCAACTCTAGTCATAATAAATAAGTAATTGTACAAATTAAAGAATTAAAGAAATAATATTAGCCATATTAGTACCTGAGATATAAGTAACATGGAAGGATAAGAAATGGGATATGACTTCAGAAAGATGGGCAAGATTGGAATGCAAACGTAGAATTTTTTGTTAGTATTTTTTCCTCTTTTTTTCACTTCATACCTTCACTGTAGGGGTTGTTACTATCATCTAAAAATAGCTTGTTATAATCAAAAGTTGTTATTATAAAAGGTAAACAATCAACAAACTCTTAAGAGAGAGAGAGAGAGAGAAGGAGAGGGAGAGAGAGAGAGAGAGAGAGGTGAATTAACTAACTCTGCTTGCTGAGGAAGTACATGGAAACTATAGTCACTGCTGCACTGCGAACTCGCTAGAGCAAGGCGGCCTCGGAGAGCCCTGCCCACCTCCTGCTCCCCTTCACTGCCCCTTTGCTTATGTAATTACGTTCACACTAATGACTGTTTCTTTAGCAACTACAGTTGCTGTCTCCCTTTCATAGAAACGTAAAGGTATAAAAATGAGTGTAAAGAATTAAAAGACTCATATCACAGTGACATATGTGCACCCATGTTTATAGCAGCCCAGTTTGTGATTGCTGCATCTTGGAAACAATCCAAATGTCCATCAACTGGAGATTGGATAAAAAAGCTGTGGTTCTTCTACAGAATGGAGTATTACTCTGCCATAAAAAATGATAAGCTTCAATCATTTCTACTTAAATGGACATACTTTGAGGATATCCTCATAAGTGAAATAAATAGGGCACAGATAGGTACATATCGCATCTTTTCTCTGGTATGAGAAAATAAAGATGTAAATGAGTCCTAGTATTGTATGCTATATATTGTGAAATAGAAAATGCTCAACGTAAAATAGGGTGAAAGGGGAAAATGTTGAGATTGTAATAAAAAAGTAAGGAAACAAATTTTATGTATATGGGGGGTGGTAGGGTGGGTAGGGCTATGGGAAAAAATGAGAATTAAGTTATGTCTTATACTGGTACAAATCCCCATTATGGAGTGCAATCATAATGTGTATATTTAATGTACCAATAAAGATAATAAAAAAATGAGTGTAGACTTCTGTTTGATGCTTTCAAGTCAATGTAAATCTGAAATGGTTGGTGGTCTGTCCGGAAACCCCGTAGCAGGCACGCTTCAATGACACCATAGAAATACACAGGATTGTTATGGATTACTATGAACAATTGTACCAACGAATTTGATGATCTAAAAAATATGGGCAAATTGTTAAACACATACAGTTTACCAAGATTGATTCATGAGGAAATAGAAAACCTGAACAGACCAATGACAACTAATGAGGTTTAAACAATACTAAAATGTCTTCTATTCAAGAAAATCCCAGGACCAAAGTCTCAATGATGAATTGTAGCAAACATTTAAAAATATTAATGATAATTTTTTCAAGTCATTCCAATAATTGAAGAGCAAGGAATTCCTCCAAATTCATTCTTTGAGTTCAGCATTATCCTAATATTCACCAATCAAAGACACAAGAAAAAAACAGAAATTTATAGACCAATATCCTTGAGGAATGTAGTTGCAAAAATCAACAAAATAGTAGTGAACCAAATCTAAATCCCATTAAATCTTATTTTCCATAAGCAAATAGAATTCATTCCAGGGATGCAAAGATGGTTCAACATATGCATATCATTTTGCATGACACACTACATTGACAAAGTGATGCACAAAAATCATATGAATTCTCAATATATGCAGAAAAGTCATTTAATAAAATTCAATATCCTATTACTAAAAATATGAAAAATTTAGGCTTAGAAAAAACACACTTCAACCTATAATGAAGTCATACACAATAAACCAGGGGCTACCATAATACTGAATAAGGAAATCTGGAAGTCAAAATAAAATAAGATAGGGATGCTCACTCTCACAAATCAAAATAGTAGTGGGAGTCAGACCTATCTAGCAAAATCAGAAAAGAGATGGAAAGGACATGTATGTTGAAAAAGAAATCAAATTATCACTCTTTTCAGGTCACATGGTTTCAAATATAGAAAATCCCCAGAACCACACAGGGTTTATTAGAACTAATGAATGAATTCAGAATTAAAAGTTAAAACATGAATAAAAATTTAACAGTTTTGCTATATGCCAATAGTGAATTATCTGAAATAAAAAGAAAGCACTCCCAATTAAAGTACAACAAAATTAAATCCTTATTAACAACAAAATGTGTGAAAGATTTCTGTAATCAAAATTATTAAACACTGATGAAAGAAACTAGAGGAGAAACAAAAAATAGAAGGACATTCCATATTTATGAATTGGAAGAGTCATATTTCTAAATTGTATTTATTATTAAAATCAGCATACAGATTTCATGTGATCCTTTTCAGAATACTGATGTAATTCTTCACAGAGCTGGACAAAAATCCTGAAGCTCATGAGTCCTACAAAAACCCTGAATAGCTAAGTAGTCTGAAACAAAAAGAACAAACCAGAAACAGGATCTCAGAGTTTCTACACAGTCATCATACTTAAACCTACATGGAAGTAGCATTAAAAACAGACACACAGAATATGAAATAGACACAAATAGATGTTTTCCCAAAGAAAATATAGAAATGGCCATCAGCTAACTCACAAGCATCAGGAAATGCTCATCAACAGCACTCATACTACTTCATTCTAGTTAGAATGGCCATGATGAATAAGACAAAAAATAATACAGTTGCCAAAGATGTAGCGAAAACAGAACCCTTATACACTGTTGGGAAATGTAAATTAGTACAGACATTATGTATTAGAATTAGGATTTCCATTATGGAAAACAGTGGAGTTCCCTTACAATATTAAAAATAGAATTATTATGTGATCCAGCAACCCCACTATGGCAGAAAGCTAAAGATAATGCAATCAATATGTCAAGAAGACCTTTGTTCTTCCATAGTCACTGAGTCTATGTACATAGTAGCAAAGAAATGGAAACAACCTAAATGTCTCTCAACTGACATACAATGCATTATTACTGGGCCTCAAAAAGGTGAAATCATACCACTTCAATGCTTTCTTTTGTAATTTCCTTTATTCACCATATAGCTTGTAGGCTGCCCTTGCAAACCAGTCTTGTAAGTTTACATATGTTTCTATATTTTGCATTAAATCTGTTTATGTAATAAGCAGTGACTAATACAACATACACCTTGCAAATGGACTATTTTTACTTCTGCCATTTGGGACAATATGGATATCATCATGTTAAGGAAAGAAAGCACCTCAAAGATAGACAAATGCCACATGATCTCACTCATACATGAAATCTAAAACGTTGATCTCCTAGAACTTGGGAGTACACAGTGTCTACCAGAGCCTGGGGAGTGTAAGAGGAGAGAAGGAATGAAAAAGTCTTGAACAATGGTTATCAACTTATATTACATGGGAAAAAAAACCTCTGGTGTTCTATTGTCACTTAAAATGGCTATAAGTAACGATATACAGTATATTTTGAAAAATAAATAATTTCACATGCTTTCATATTTCTCATTTGAACATCATGTATTTGCCTGTTTTGAAAAATAACAGTATCCCATAAATATGCGCAATTCTTTTGTATCAATTTCTAAATCTACCCCTTGTAGTAAAAACCTGTAAGATAGAGGTTTCCTTCTCTTTAGGCCTTTTTCTATGAAAGCTATACTTTATTATCTGCAGTACTTTACTCCTTATGGTATTTTAAAAAGTTGATGCACTTTGCTGTTATTAGAGAAAAATTACATGAAAAGTTTCATTTTATTCTATAGGTAAATCAGTGCAATGAGAGAAAAGACAATCTGCACCTGTGACTGTAGCTATGACTGATGATAGTTTGGGGAGCGTAAAAAGGGAGCACAGGGGCCGGGGAGTTAGCTCAGTGGTTCTGGCACCTGTCTTGCAAGGGCAAGGGCCCGGGTTCGATCCCCGGTAACCACATACTATACTGGGTATGGAGACTCACGCCCAGCAGCCACCAGTACCACATACTACAGTGCCGGGTGCAGTGGCTCATGTCTGTAATCCCAGCACTTGGGAGGCAGAGGCAGGAGGATTGCTGTGATGAGTTGGAGGCTGAGCTCAGGGCCAGTCTGAACCACAAAGTGTCTCAAAAAAACCTAAAAAAAAAAGATAAAAAAGGAGCACAGTAATGATTAATGACTTAGATCAAAGATCAATTAATTTGTCTGTACATGTTCATAATGAAATGATTTTGGTGGCTATATGGTCAGTGTTTCAACTATTCAATTCTTATTGTCCTTAAAATATAGCCACACACAAATAAATGGGAATGGCTGTGTTTCATTAAAACTATTTATTGTAGTTTGAGTTTCATATAATTTTCCTATCACCAAATATGGCTCTTTTTAACCACTTAAAAACGTAAAAACCATTCTTTAATTCATAGGCTAATCAAATAAAAGGGTAGGTAGGATTTGAACCATTGGTTCCAACTTGCTGACTGCTCATCATCTACACCCAAATTGTTGATGACAGTGAAAACAATAGGTAGGACTAGTTTGTTTGTTTGTTTGTTTGTTTTACAATGACTTTCTTAAGAAGTCTCCTTCCATAAAGTTCTCCAGGTATAACTACCTTCCAAATCTGTGTACATGAGTTCATAGAGAAGAGAAAGAAGAAGAAAAGAAAAAAAAATGAAAAATAAGAGTGGAAGACAAGGGTAGAAACAGTGAAACTGAGGATTTCTGAACAAAATAATTAAAGTGGAGCTTTTGCAAAACAGTATTTGTGTTTTATATTTTATTTACAGAGTACCTTCAAGATAGTCAACAATGTTCCTCTAGTTTATTGGGAATTTTAGATCACACTAAACATTTTATTTAGTATTATATAAAAACACATAGGTAGCAAAAGGATCTAGACATCTCTGCCTATTTGAAAAGTTCATAAATAAACCTTTTGTTTCTCTCTCTCTTCAATTAAGCAAGGGAAATGTGAATTTCAGAGCTGAAATTTCTCATCCAAGATAAACTTATCTTCATCTTTCAGCCAATAATATGAGGAGAAATATAAGTTTTAGGAAAAATTTAAGGTTGTGTTAACTATCCTGTGATCATACTCTAAGTTGTGCCCAAGTATATTTTTTCAATGCATATATTCAAACCACTGTTTATTTTTCTCTTTTCATCATTTTTTCCATATCAGCTGAAAGCATCATATTTTCTTTTTGGTAATGTTCTAGTCATCCCGGACTATGCAATGTAATAAAAAGGTCACCAGATTGTGTTCTAGTTCTGACCATAATAGGAACAAGTTGTATACCTTTCAATTTCTAGTTTAATTTCTGAAATAGGAAGCTTGGTCTAGATGATTTCTAAGCCTAATTTTATTTGTTTCTCATTTTTTAAGAAAGAGTCTTCTAATCCTCCTTAGGCTGGACATAGCTTGCAGTCCTCCCACCACAGCATCCCAAGCAGCTGGAATTTAGGCATCTTCCAGGACACTTGACTTCCCAAACAGTGTCAGTAAACAAATACCATCAAAGCTAAATCTTATTTTTCAGAGTGACATTTTTTAAAACAAAAAATACAGGAAAGTCTTATTTTTCTGTGCTCCAAAAAGCTCCATTTTAAATGTGTGTGTATTAAGTTCCCTTTATACATAGCAGAAGAAGATCAAAATTGCTTTATGACAATGCAAATTTTTATATTACTTAATGAGCACCATGCTTTTTTCTTTTCTTTTCTTTTTTTTTTTTTTTTGGCCTTGAAGGGTCTTTGTTTTCTTAAATATATCAGCAGGCTCTTGACAATGAACAAAGAGTTTTGGATAACAGAGAGTGTTGTGAAGATTGAAATGGAATTTTAAAAAAACAACAAAAAAAGTGGACACTTTGCAACTTATTCTGCAAGGCAAATGTTACTACCTTTATGACCTACTGTTCAGAACATTATCTATCTGCCTGTCTATCTATCTATCAACTATCTATTTATCATCTATCTATCTCTATCTATCTATCTATCTATCTATCTATCTATCTATCTATCATCTATCTATCTATCTGTCTATCTGAGAGAGACATAATTCATAAAACATTTTGAAGGTCCTAAATATTTTTTAAGAATGGAAGATTCTTAAAAACAGTTTGAGAACTAGTGAATTAGAAAACTGCATTGTCAATTGAATTTCTGAGAAGCATGTTCTTTGGTATCATATATTCAAGTCAGAAGTTAAGGCCTCTTCACTTGAATTAATTTTTTGCCTCATTTGATAAGAAAGTTTGACTTGCTTATGACATTTTCAAATGTATTCATGAAGCACTATTTAAGATAAATAAATATCTTTATTTATAAATAAAGTATTTAAATTTTAAATATCTTTATTTAAATTATTAAAATATATTAAATATTAAATATTTAAAATATTTAAATAAAATATCTTTATTTAAGATAAATAAATTTCCCAGGGGAAACTCAGGAGGCTGCAAAGTGATGAGGGTACAGTTCTTGGTAATGAAGATCTTCATGTATCTCTGAGCCTCCTATAGAAGGGGACTTTCCAGGCTAGGGATTTAGCTCAGTGGTTCCAGTGCCTGCCTTGTAAGCACAAGGACCCAGATCTCTGGTAACCACATACAACAACACCGCACCTGTAATCCCAGCACTCAGGAAGCAGCGGCAGGAGCATTGCTGTTAGTTTGAGGCTGAGCTGAGGCCCAACCTAACTACAAAAATGAGACCCTGTCTCAAAAGAAAGAAAAAAAAGGAAGAAAGAAAACAAAGAAAGAAAGAAATAATGAAAGAAGGGGACTTTCCAACATATGCGATTTAAGGGAAGAAAGTCCAAATGAGATAATTCTACTTTGTTGAAAAGAGAGATAGTATTATCTAAGCTTTGATTAACTCACATTGTATGCTCTAACTTATCTAAAACTTTAGTTTGGGAACTTATAGTCATTAATTTCTTGGTAGTTTTATAGTTTCTTTATTTATTCCTGACCTCAGAAATTGATTGGTAGACTCTGGTATTTGTGTACAATGGAGTTTTACTCTGCCATAAAGAATGATAAAGTTTGGGCATTTTTACTAGTTACACCTCAAGGTCATACTATTAAGTAAAATAAATCAGAAATTCAAATATGTGTATATATATATTGTATTGTATATTTATATATGTTATATTGTTCGTATATGTGTGTGTATGTGTGTATATGTGTGTGTGTGTATATATATATATATATATATATATATGTATACCATTGTTCTTGAAACCAAAAGTACAAATAAGGAGAACTGGAGGATAGATAATATTAGCAAGTAGGAAAAACTTGGTCAAATGGGAAAGGAAAAAGGTTTAGGGGGAAGGGCAGGGAAGGAAGGGAAAGATAATTATTTTAAAAAGCATTAAAGTAGATAAAACAGAAATAGAGTTTTTTTTTCATAAATGGGGAAAGGAAGAAGGATTGGATGGAGAAGAAGAAAGGGAAGGAAAAAAAAAGAATCAGACTCTGTTTTGCACATGTATGCATCCTTCACAATGCACATTCTGTACTACATACACGTACAAATGAAAATAAATTTTAAAAAAGAAATTAGTTGGTTTTCAGGGGGCAGAGTACAAAGTACAGATGAAAAGAACGAAGCAAAATTAGAAGGTGGGATTTGGCACTAGGGACCAAAGGATCAAATTAGGAAAGTACATAAAATGAAGATAAGGTTTGATATTAAGAAATTTAATTTGCTCAGGTGAGGTTATCCAAGTATTTAAAAAAAATCTGGCAAGGTGTTTAACAAAAATCTGTTGGTCTTAAAAGTCTACAAACTTTGGTATAAGAATTCCATAAAGCACAATTATATTCAAATATATTTCAGAAATTCAATATTAATATTCAGTTCTCCTTATCTAAGACAGTCTTTAATCTCAATGTTCAAAAATAGTATTTAAAATAATGAGATTATAACAAAAAAGAAAGGAAACAAATTTTATGTATACAGGGGGATGATAGGGTGGGTAGGGCTATGGGAAAAGTGAGAATTAAGTTGTGTCTTACACTGGTACAAATCCTCATTGTGGAGTGCAATTATGATGTGTATATGTAATGAACCAATAAAGATTTCAATAAAAAAATAGTGTTTTGTTTTTGTTTTTGTTTTTGAGACAGGGTCTCGCTTTGTGGTTCAGGCTAGCCCTGAGCTCAGCCTCAAACTCACATCACAGCAATCCTCCTGCCTCTGCCTCCCGAGTGCTGGGATTGCAGGCGTGAGCCACCACACCTGGCACTGTGGTATGTGGTACTGATTGCTGCTGGGCATGAGTCTCCACACCCAGTATGGTATGTGGTTTCCGGGGATCAAACCCCGGTCCTTGCCCTTGCAAGACAGGCACTGGAACCACTGAGCCAAATCCCCGGCCCCCAAAATAGTATTTTCATGTTCATTCAAGAATACTCTCTGCTGCAGCCACGGTTTGCAATGGAATAGATTTAACACAAGATACATAATTTATGTGATTATTTTATAATATTCAAGGAAAAAGTCAAATGTGGGAAAGATCTGTCCACACAGTAGAGGCCCAAAGAATCCAGCTGAGGGCCTGAACTCCCTGGCAGTGTCCTGCACAAGTCCAGCTAAAGGCCAACAGCACAAGGCAATTGCTTCTGCAAGTCTAGTCAGAGGCCTAAAGTCAACAGCAATTTGGTGTTAGCAAATTCACATGGACACTCTGTTCAGGGAAGGCCTGAAAGCCAGTGGTAGAAACTAAAAAGCCTCTGCAAGAACCTGTGTCACCAAGCAGAGGGATCTGCACCCTGATCATTCAGAGCACCTCTGACAAGAACAGCCATTCCTAGCACGGGGAACTGAGCTCCTCTGATGATGAGTACGCCAAGTTCACATCAGGAAACCAGCCAAGCCAAGCCTCCCCAGGAAAATCAACAGTGTACCTCTTCCCCCTCCAGTTCTCCTTTCATGTCGTTGGCAACAGTCCTCAGGTGGGTCTTCCATGTGTAGAGCTGACTCAGTTCGCTGGGGTGTTCCAAGTTGACCCATTAGTTAACTCACTGCACTCTTTAAGACATCATTCAATCTTGCCTCGGGCTACTTGGTGCTACGATAGTAGATACTTCATGAGTATTATTGTGCTTGGAAGATTATTCTGTTTCTGCTAATGTAATGTTCAAAGTTCACCGAAATATCAATTATTATTGTCTTACTATCTATCTTCATTGGACTCCTTAAAAAGTTTAGTGCTATGGATTTATTAGGCCGAGGCTTGCTTTTAAGTTTAAAATCCAAAGACTGACTTTCTGTCTTTATAACTCCATTTTCCTCTGGGGTTCTCCTAAAGAGAGGGATGACATTCTTGTCCCTGTGGCTGAAACTTCTTATTTTGGAGATTGACTTAATAAATGATAGAAATATATATTTTGTCTCTTATCTTGGGGAAAACTATAAAACAACATTTTTGATTTCTACCTGACCAGATTTTAACTGCTTGTTTGCTGTAATCCCTATGTGGTCAATAAAAGATAAGAAAAGGACTAAAAAAAGGAGGAAAGTTCTAGAAAAAGAAAACAATGGAGACCATTAGGGTCAGGAAAAGCAGTAGATTGAGGTGAGGAAGTGTAACCTGTACAGTGATCCACACAACACATAAGTACACAGAGTTTTCTAATGTTTCAGAAGAGACTTGTTTCATTGGATGAACACACACACACACACACACACACACACACACACACACACACACGAGAAAGTTAAAAGTCTTAAATGTAGACAATAAGATCTTAGTTTTGTTTTGATTACTTTAGTGTCTTCCAAGAAAAGAATAAAATTCTTGAATTTTAGAAAACTAAATCTTTTATCTTTTTAAAATATAGTGAGCAATTTCTAATAATCACACAATTCTTAGAGTATATAACTTAAAGAACAGTACACTAAATATTTAACTCTAAAATCAAGAATGAAAATTAGAATTGTTTGGTAATAAATTAATTAAAATATAATCCTTTAAATTCTTAGTAGCTAGGCACTTTCTCCAAAACATGGTAATTCTCCACAATGCTGTTCCAACACCTCTGTCTTTTAGACAAAGCTTCTTCATTGAGTCTCCATTTGCCTTCCATTTCTTCTGTCAAGAAATCTTTCAAAACTTTTCTTGTCCATGTAATAAGAGGTTAGTCTTACCAAGATTAAGGTTGAAATGTGTTGACTCTCGGTAGGATCAACATCCTTATCCAGAGGCCCACAGATCACCTCAGAACAGTTGGCCAGACCAAAAGAATAGTTGGCTGGCTACTCAGACTGGGTTGTCTAGAAATTCTAAAACACACTTATCTTTCTCTCTTTAAAAAAACTCAACAAGCCAGATCCGGTTTGATTTTCAATAATATATTTTATTATTACTTTAAAGACTAAAAATTAAAATATTGTCTTCTAGTCTCAGCATTTGGCATGACACCAAATAATATTTTTGGCTGTGGTTGGGCTACTCTGGTATTCACCTGTTACTTTATGCTAATAGAAGTTTATCTTTTCATCCAGAGTTTGTGTATTGTAATGTTCACTTAAACTAACAATAATACTATCAATAAAACTCACATTTCTTTCACTTAAACATAGATTTATGAAGACCTAATGTTGCTTGTAAGTATAATTGGGAAACCTTTGTAAAAAAATCATCTGGCCTACTCCTCCACCAGTGGTTATGGAAAATTCTAACTCTATTAGGGAAGAGGATAGGCCTATTATCTGACCCCAAAATTACTGGCAAGATACTGTATGAAATCCTTAATCCCATCCACCTTTCTTCTCCCTTTTTTGTTACATGGATTTGATCTAAGAGTACAGTGTGTTTCTAAACATATATTATTGTGATTCTTTTTATATTGCTTTTTTACATGAGGCATGTCTTTATAGTTTATCTCTTTGCATCATAAGATATAAACTTCTACAGGACAGGACTATTGTTTGCCTTTTAAAGTACTATTTCTAGTTCCAGCACAGTGTTGAGTATTTAATTTTAGTATATGTGCTGCCGAAGCGAGCACAGTGTTGAGTATTTAAAAGAAAATCAAAAAATATTTTATTAATGGGTGAATAAGGTCTTGAGATATTAGATACTCTCTTCATTATTTTTAAAATACCATTTACTGGATAATCTATACATGATGCTATGCATATTGTATAAATTATTTTATTTAGTTTATAATAATAACCATCTGAGAAGTAGTAATTATTTTCTGTATTATACAAATAAAGGAAATAAGGTGGAAATTGGTATAAACTCATACAGGTTGTAGGTAGCAGAGAAAAATTTTCAGCTTTACCAATTTTACTCCATAGTCCATATTTTTTAACATAACTTCTCTTCTGCCCAGTATGAATAACATTATGAAACTTTCTACATCACATAATGAATAGCATCTGCTTGTGGATAGGCAGAGAGGTCTTTTGTGGATCTTGGTGTTTATTCAGTAAGTTCAGCATAAACACTAAATACTTCTTATTTATTTTCCCAACTCTTTAAATTTTCCAGAATATTTGCTATGATATTATATTAGCTCCCATGTTCATTCAGTTACTCATATGTCCACTCTTCCATCAATTATACAAACAGAGAAGGAAAATGAACAATTTACATATTAAACCACTGCAAATTCTGATACAATGGCACAAATTAAAATTTAGGAAAACCAGGGGTATAATGTGCTACCTTTGCCAAGCAATTGAGGGAAATCCTTGAATGAAAATGACGTTTGAAGAGAATCTTGAATAAAAAGCACCAGGCAATAAAAGGAAATTCGGTCACATACTAAGTGACAAATCTACAAGGTAGTCAGGCAGATGGTGTTATTGCTAAAGCCTTCATAATACAAACTATGGCCCCATGAGTAAATGACTTGTCTAGAACCTCCCGCCTCACAGTCATTCTTCCTACTCTTGGTTTCTCACAGCCTGACACAAAGACTTTTTCCACACTAGATTCATATTCTTATTTGTCCTAACTAAAGCCTCAAATAATTAAGTGTGTCATTTGTCAATGTCTGAATTAAATATTTTGTGATCAATGTCTTTTTAATGGAAAATTCACATGTCTTAAATTACATTTTTCTTTTGACAAGCTGGAAGTAGTTTTCTAAGTTAAATTCGACCTGTTTCCTCTCATATATGGATGTTAAAATTCTATGCCACGACTAGAGGCTACAAAGGGTGGAGAGAGGTATCTAAACACAGTTAAAAGAAATGAATTCTAATAATCAGTGATTCACAGAGGGATTATAGTTCACAAAGTTATATATTTTATTAATAACTAGAAGAGACTAATTTGAAGTCACAAACACAAATAATGATAGAGATAAAAATGTTACTATTATTTTGTTTGTACATATTTCATGTACATATTGATGAACCCAACACAAATGTGCCATCATTATCTGTTAATAAAGTTCTTAGGAAATCTTTGAGAATAATGGAAAATGTAACTTTCCTTGATTTAATCATCACATATTATATAAAAATATCAAATTATTATTCTGCATCCCATAAATTTATAGAATTAAAATAAATAAAAAATAACTTGCTATTACTAGAATTTCAAAACAGTCTCACAGTTTTCTTCATATATCTAAATATTTTGTGTTATACATCCATGAAAACAATCCTGTGACTTTCTAGTCTTCATCAGATAGTTTACTTAAACTATGTATTTGGTATAACTACACATAATTGTATAATCCTTTTTGTCTTTTAATGTTTTCCACCAAATTATTGTTCATGCACTTTATTCCAGACAATTCTAGGCATTGAAATTGGAATAGTGATTGAGTAAATTGCAGAGTGTGAACGTGTGTGTGTGTGTGTTTGTGTGTGTGTGTGTGTGTACCCTACTGAAGAGATGGAATGATCCATCTAAGCCTTAGAACAGAGGTGTTTATAGGGTTCTATTGGAGTATAGGAATAAAGACTCCTAGGGCCGGGGATTAAGCTCAGTGGTTCTGGTACCTGTCTTGCAAGCACAAGGACCGGGGTTTGATCCCCAGTTAACCACATACAATACTGGGTGTGGAGACTCATGCCCAGCAGCAATCAGTACCACATACCACAGTGCCAGGTGTGGTGGCTCATGCCTGTAATCCCAGCACTCGGGAGGCAGAAGCAGGAGGATTGCTGTGGTGTGAGTGTGAGGGTGAGCTCAGGGCCAGCCTGAACTACAAAGCAAGACCCTGTCTTAAAAAAAAAAAAAAAAAAAAAGGACTCCTAGACCTGTGTTGATGATCCAAGGACAATGGCTAGGTAGTCTTCCTCAAAGAAGACTTCTTCTAAACTGGGATCAAAGAAGAATCAGAGAGAAAACAAACCATGAGACAGAGAAAGAGAGAAAGCTCCTTGTTTTCTAATGATTTCCATGAAGAAGTAAGAAACAGCTCACTATTGGCTGCATTGTCTTTTAGTACGGATCACCAATCCTTCAAAGACAGCTATGGTTTTCATTTTTCCTAACTCTCAACTTCAAATCTTCAGTGATAGGAAAACACCATGGGAATATATCCTACATTCTTTCTCTTCTCTGATTTTTCCTAGTTTATCCAAACAATGGAATGATAGTTGATCATATTGTGAGTGTTTGGAGAAACGTGTCATCTTATAGCTTGTCATTTGTTCTTTTCAACAATAGCTATTTCTTCACTATTTATGCCAAGTTTTAAGTGCCAATAAGCAAATCTAGATTTCTAAAACTAATTTACAAATGCTATTACAAGTCAAAATATGATCCTATTTTCTTTTCTTTTTTTTTTTTTTAGGTTTTTTGAGACAGGGTCTCTCTTTGTGGTTCAGGCTGGCCCTCAGCTCAGCCTCCAACTCACATCACAATCCTCCTGCCTCTGCCTCCCGAGTGCTGGGATTACAGACGTGAGCCACCACGCCCGGCACTGTGGTATGTGGTACTGGTTGCTGCTGGGTGTGAGTCTCCACACCCAGTATTGTTATGTGGTTACCGGGGAATCGAACCCGGGTCCTTGCGCTTGCAAGACAGGCGCCGGAACCACTGAGCTAAC
>PVIR01001863.1:17106-73776 GCA_004026965.1 Petromus typicus | reverse complement strand
CCCTATGATCCTATTTTCTTTCAATATGAGGTACAGATATATGTTCATGATACTTGTAAAAAATTAACTATATTTTAAACAAAAAAACTCAGGTTTATAATTCACTTACAAATACATCTACATTGTTCATTGATTTTATACAAAGTTGATCTTATACAAAGAAAAGGTCATCATTTATCTGTTTTTAAAGGTCACAAACTAGGTTTTGTGTATTAGCTAGACCATTATGTACAGAGTAAGAGACTCTGGTCAAAGACCATAATGAAACATTAATCTTTGGTGATCACATTAATTTATTGAGCCATCTAGTTAGAACAGCTTGTGTGCTGCATTTTTAAAGAGTAAAGGGAGGAGACTTACCATATTAGGCTTCTTTTATCTGAGCTGAACTATATAATCATTTTTATCATGCATTTGGCTCATAATTTTTATATATTTAAGCTATCAAGAATTATTTTAATGTTTTCTAAATCATTTTTAATCATCAATGCTCCTTTGGCTAATATTTGCATCTCCTAAAAATCAAAGGTGAGAACTAAATATTATGTGTGTGAACCAAAGTGCATTGTTTGATTTTTTTGGTTTATCTTTTTAACATTAGGTGATGTCTAGACATTAATTAATCTTTATGGTAATTTAATCAGAAGATGAATAATTCTGTCCATTGTTGAAAGTTTTGTATATAAGAAGTAAATGCACCATTAACTGAAATATTAAGCTTCTAGAGAATCATAATTCTGTTTCTGAGGAGACTGTAAGTATAACATCTGTGGAACAAAATTATTTGAATTCTCATATTCATTTCTTTCTTTAACTCAGCTGTGTCATTTTTAAAAGCTGTGCATTTTTTGTGTATATTTCTGTAGAAATGTGTCGATATGGATTATGGCTCATTTCCCTACAAGTTGGGTTTTTATTTTCTTTTCATTGTGTACATGAATGAATTAGTTTATGACTGTAACAAATGTAATAAGATTGACTCTTATTCTCCCTTTGAAGAAACAATTGGCCAGTCATAGGCATAATGTCATATGAGTTGGCTGCATTGATATGCTACGTCAAAAATTTAATATCATCCAAATCGATCTTTTTTTATTTAGCCATTATCAGCAAAATTGCTAAACTTCAAAGGTTACTGATACAATGTCTTCACATTATAAATCTCTTAGCAAAGAAGTATGGCCCAAATAATGTGAGTTTCTCTGAGAATATTACTGTAGTTCCTTACAAAAGCTGATTTAAAGTCATTTTGAAGAAGCATCCTGTTAGAGCACTACATAATCTTTAGAAATGGGTGACCTAGTTTCAAAAATAGCCTCAGCTGCTTTCAAGACCTCTTAGTCTTTTTTCTTCTTATCTGCACGGTGGGAAATGTAATGCTATCTACCTAAAATGGTTGTTATGAGAAATAAGTGAAATGATAGAAATGATAACTATATACTTAGTGTTTACCAGACACCTTAATGTTAAAAATCTTACTTCCATTATTATGATGAATATTTACCTTATCGAGACATAGGTAGTTGAGAGGGCTGAGGATTTAGCTCAGTGATTCCAGCACCTGCTTTGCAAATACAAAGTCATGGGTTAGATCCCCATAACCACATACAACAATGCAGGGTGTGGTGACTCACACCCACCAGCAATCAATACCACATACTACAGTGCCAGGTGTGGTGGCTCATGCCTGTAATTCCAGAATTTGGGATGCAGAGGCAGGAGGATTGCTGAGTTCAAGGCTGAATTCAGGGCCATCCTGAACTATAAAGGGAGATTTATTGAGAAACAGAGAGAGAGAGAGAGAGAGAGAGAGAGAGAGAGAGAGAGAGAAAGAGAGAGAAGAGTATGTAGTTGAACATTCTTGAACTCATGTTGTTGACTTTGGTTGCTGGAAAGCCCTTTAACTCAACTAAGTTAAGTATCATCATTTTACAATAGAAAAACATGAATGAAAGGAACAGAGAGTACAAAAGTATATATTTCTGCAATATTTGATTAAAACTTTCTGGTTTGAATGTTAGAACGTTGCTGGTTGGTCTTTATATATGAGTTTGCCCTTTCCTTAAATTTCCTTAAATGACATATCTTAATTCTTTTTTCCCAATTCTTGGTCCTTCTTTCACCCCTCCACCCTCCCGTTGTACATAAGCTTTGTTTCTGTTTTTTTACTTTTTAACCTTCAAATTATTTCCTTCCCTTCTTTGCTTTTCTCTACATAGCTTTTATGAAGGATTAGATCTATGAAATGGGATATTTTAAATCTAAAAAGTACATTTGATCACTGACCTGAATTGTAGGTTCTTGGCTTATATTGCCTTATAATTGAAAAACTGTAACAATTTTATGGAATAATTATGCATTAATTTATATAATAGCACTAATTAATTACATTTGAATTTATTATTTTATCTAAGAAGTGGGTTGCTATATTTCACCTGTAAAATGTGCAAAGATTGATTTAAAAATCCACTGAACCCTTTTTCAAGCAATGATACTCATTTTCCTTTCTGTTGTCATACCAGCTCACTCAAATGATGATATTTTGGTGAAGTGATGGTACTTTTGAATCCCAAGAATCAATGAGTAAATAAGTTCATATAATGATTTGACACTAACTGTAGTCAAATTTCTATTACAAATAATATTTTTTCAAAACACTATGATAGGTAAAAATACGTGTTATACTGAGGTTGAGTCTAGAGGCATTTTGTGCATCAAACACCCATAAAACTCCTGCTTTCATTTTTTCTCTCAGAATAGGTTGGCAAAAGTTTTAAACATAAAGTAGAATAAGAATATTTTGCATTGTATTTGGATTTTTTTTTCTTTTTGGCCAACTCAGCTTCATTCAGTAAGATTTAAACATAGAGCAGGAGATGTTTTGAAACAAAGGAATCAAAAAGAGTGGAAATATGTTAAGTATTAAGATGAATCCGCTGGCATCCTTATGTCCCAGTTATCTGTCTAACAATATAATCAAACTCAAGTCTTTTTCTACTTCGCATGCAGACAAAATTGTCACAAATGTGAATATTAGGAAAGTGTAGTGGATTAACACGGCCACTGGTTATTCTTTTGTTTCAGGCAGATCCAAAATGTGGTTGCTCTTCACAGTGACAATTTTAATATCTGCACTTGGAACTACACATGGTTTCTTGGGAAAAATAGCTGACAGCCCTGAAGTGCATATGAATATTGTAAGTTGCTGGGAACATGAGGAGAGAAACCTATAAAATAAGATATAGTACTACAATTTAGAATCACAATGGGTTGAAATTTAAGGTAACCAATTAAAATAGTAATATCTATTCATTAGATATATTTAAAAGTAAAAACATAAAGCATTGGCTTTTCCTCATCAGAGTCAAATGATTTCCTTCTGGGGATACCCAAGTGAAGAATATAATGTTGTGACTGAAGATGGCTACATCCTCGGGGTCTACAGAATTCCTTACGGGAAGAAAAACTCAGAGAATATAGGTATAACCTTCCCTTCGTTTTCTCCCATCCCTTTGCTTTCTTTTTCTTCTCTCATTCCCTTTCTTCTCTCCTTCCTCCATTCGCCTCCATACCTCTTTATTTTTGTTCACCTTTCATTTATGGCTCAGGATATAATGCTTACTTATTCTGGAAATAGAGCAATAACTAATCCACATTTTCATCTTTCAAGGAGATCATGTAAACCAATGAGATAAACTAATGATTATTTATTGTGCACAGATGATTAAGCTGAAAGTCCTGAGGGCACTTAACCCAGCTAAGGGGAGCCAAGGAAAGTTGCTCTCAGATGTAGTGTACTGTCAGATCCTCCTTGTAAAAAATTGTGATGTAAAAGTCAAATGTTACTACCCACTGGCTGCCTACCTTGGCATAGTGTTGAACTGCAACTATAATTTTCATAGCTTTATTGAGGTACAATTGGGATATAAAAATACTATGTATTTAAAATGTGTAAACTGATAAACTTTGGTATCTTAGAAACTAACAAAGTGAGAATAGATAATTCAGATAAGACATCTAAATATGTTCAACTCAATCAAGCAAATGCATTTCATTCTACTCATGGTTACCTTTGAATAAGGAATAGATTTATAAAATTTCAATCAATTTTCTTCCACAGGTCACAGACCTGTGGCCTTTTTGCAGCATGGTTTACTTGCGTCGGCCACCAACTGGATCGCAAACCTGCCCAACAACAGCCTGGCCTTCATCCTGGCCGACGCCGGCTACGACGTGTGGCTGGGAAACAGCAGGGGAAATACCTGGTCCAGGAGAAATTTGTACTTCTCACCTGACTCAGTCGAATTCTGGGCATTCAGGTAAAGGAAAGAGACAATAAAGATGGACAATTGAAAATAAACTTTGGGCTCTGAAGGCATGCATATTTTCATTCCTAACCCAGTCACATTTTAACAAATTACATTCCAAGTAGGAGGAGAAGGTAACCATTGTTTATTCTGATTCTTTCTTGAATTATTTTGTATGACTCACTCCAAAGGTAGTTTTTTTCTTCAAACTTTAAATGACTTTAGTACCACTATGAATAGATCTCAAATCTGCTTTTCTTTACAAGATGAGGAAAGTGTCTGAAGCAAGGAAATTTACTAATCCTAAAAAATTCCAAGAGAAGCATCCACGTGGATTCAGAAGAGTATTAAACCAGTTGGGTTTAATGTGGGATGACCACAACCTGTGATGTCAACAAAGGACAAAATCAGACATCATGAAGTGATGATCAAAGTTTCCCCATCACCAGCCCACTTGTGCCTTATTCCTGGATGTTACCAAGGGACACCGAGAACAGAAGAACATTCAGCTGATTGTGCTGGGTGACAGGAGTCCTAGGCACAGGCAGGAACTGACAGTTCATGGTGCAGTGAGGAAGAGGGGGACTGACCTGACATAAGTGGGGACGCTGTTATAGGCGACGCAGTGAGAGGCCACTGAAAAGTTTTCATCTGGAGAGTTTTCATTTCCAAAATAACATCCTGACTGATTTGTATGTGGAGATACACACACACACACACACACACACACACACACACACACACACACACACATGTAGAGAGAGAGAGAGATCATTTATATTAAGGAATATTAAAATACATGCAAGCACTTTTAAAATCTGACATTCCATTTCAGGGATAAAAACAATTCTCAACTACAGGTACTATCTCTTTAAAATTAGATCGCAGGCACAATTCTAAACATCAGAAATAATGGCAGTTATTTACAAGAAGTCATTCCAAAGGGTATCTGACATTCACTGATAGTTTATAAGCAGAAATGTTTAGAGAACCTACTTTTCTGATTCTTCAATAGAAAGCCTTATCCATAAATATGCATGAAATTTTGAAACTATTATAAAAATATATCCGTTTTAATTTTGTCATTTCTTTCTTGTAGTTTTGATGAAATGGCTAAATATGATCTTCCAGCAACAATTGATTTCATTGTAGAGAAAACCGGACAGGAGAAGATTTACTATGTCGGTCATTCTCAGGGCACCACCATTGGTAAGTAAAGGCACCAAGACTGGGTAGTTTAGTTCTTATAGACTCCTTCCCAGCAGTGATGGAGTTTTTCATTTATTATAAAATTTAATGCCTATAGCAACCCAATGAAATAAGGACAATTATTATCTCAATTATATAGTTGGGTAAACACCGCATAGGTGTGAATACTTTGTCCAAGGTAATGTGATATATTACTAATAGGATCAACAGATCACAACTCGGGCAATCTGACTCTTAAGTCAGCGTCATATAACCTCTGAATTAAATTAATTTTATGTATTCAACCATATTTATGGAGAACAGGCCTATCATATGTCTGAAGAAGACAGTAATAAAATAGATTAGTATCTCTAACTTCATACCATTTATATTCTAAGGAAAGGAGGCTGACAAAAAACAAAAATTTAAAAGCTCTAATTTATCATTCTTTTGGATGCTCCTGGAGCCCATATTCTTAAGAGAAATAAATAGAACAGAAATGTGTAAATACAATACTGTTTCTGTGGAGTGAGAAACTGATGGTGTATACGAGGTCCAAAATGTATGAGAGGCATTGTGAAATAGGAAGAGAAAGTGGAACTAGGTGGGGGCAGGGAAAACAAAAAAAGAGAAAGAAAGAATTTAATGGTAAAAAGGAAAAAATGGAAACAAAGCTTATATGTGTGGGGTGAGGGGTAAAGGGAGGGAAGGAGAATGGGAAAGATAAGAATGAAGATATATCAAGTACAGGTACAAATTCTCAGTGAGGAATGTATCATAATGCATTTCTAAAATGTATCAGTAAACTCAATTAAAAAGAAATAAATAGATACAGTACAACATGTACTAAGAATGGTAATGATACAGTAAACAGTAAATTGGGAAACATATTACAGGGCATCAGAGGAGGTCAAAGCCACTTTAAATTGGGCACCCAAATAAAGATCCTCTTCATGAAGACACGGCTGATGCCAGAGTGCCAGTCATGCTTGTTCCTAGCAGGCTAAGCTTCCACAGAGTCGGAACTGCAGGTGCAGTCAGAAGCCAGGCCACACCCGATATATTTCAGGAACTGCAGCAGAGCTGTGCCTTACATGGGTGAATCAGACAGAGAGATAGACTGAAGGAATAAAGGAGAGATTATGAGAACTGGGAGGACAAACCCTTCGGGACACTCTGCACATCAGCTTGTGTGCAGAGTGAAAAAGGGAGAATTGTGAGTTTGGACAGAGGTGTTTCGTATCCAGAAGGGGGTCCTTTTAGTTGATAAAAGGAAAAAAAATACAGGGACGGAGAACTAGTTAGAGGACTCATGCAGTGATTTATGCTAGAGATTATGATGACCAGGTTATGGGGGATGGTAGCTGTGGAAGTAATGCTGTGTGGTTAGGGTAAAGATATATCATTTAGATAAGTGGAACTGGCAAGATTTTCCTGACGTACTGAATAAGGGGTCTAAGGGAAAAAGACGACAACAGGATAATGATGACATTATGATGACAGGATAATGCCAAGGTCTATGTCCTGAGCACCAGGGTTTGTGGGATATCTGATGCCACTACAAAAACAGGGAAGGCTGTGAGATGAGCAGGTTTGGCAGGGGAACTGGAGCTCGGTTTTGAAACACTGTTAGGTTCATTGACGCAGAAGTGCCAAACAGTCAGTTATATGGAGAGATCTGGAGTTTGGGGAAAGGATTGAAGTAAAAATACAAAACAGATGTCATCGGTACATGAATCAGAATATAATAACCAAAGCAATGAATTCAATAAGGAAGAAGAAAAGGTCCAAATACAAACCCTAGGCTGTACCTTAATTTAGGAGAAGGGAAATAATCAAGGAGAGAAATTAGCTAATAATAACAATAATAATATATTACTATTTTATTATATTAATAATAATAATAATAATTATTATTATTATTTCAGGGGTAAAAAGAAAGCCAAAGTGTCTGTTTTCTGAAAGCCAGGGGAGAAAATAGTGATTGAGAAAGGCAAGTATAATCAGTATACTTTGTGAGTATAAGATTACTCACAAATCAGTGAAGTGAAGTCTGAGAGCTCACAGCTAGATTTAGCAGCCCAGGGTGAAAGGGGTCTTCTGTAACACAGAAGCCAGAGTGAAGCACAGTGAAGTGAGTTCCTGAGACCGTCAGAGAAGGTGTAAAGAAAAGAAGGGTGGGAGGAGGAGAGAAAATGGAAAATACATCAGATATCATGGTGTGTCGTTACGCGGATCCTCACTCCTACCTGATGCCTCTTCTTCCGACCACAGCTGCAAGTTAATGGTATGTCCACAAAAGGAAACACATGCAGGAAAGTAGATGAAAGTCATGGTGAAAGCTTGTAAAATTTCTCCTCCCACTGAGTGCCCACCCTAATGTATTGATTTTAACTGTGAAACTTTAGACTCATAATAACAGGTGTAGTACAACACATAAGGTTCCCAAGAAGATGAAGATAAACGCCTAGGATATTTCTTGGAGAAACACTTTTAAGGGAAAGCCAAGAAAGCAATAGTAGTCAGAAGGAGAAGTTGAGATAGGAAACAATCCCATGATGGGCTTGGTTGGTCCTATAGGATATGGCTCATCAGTGTCTTTCCGAGAGGAGCCAGTTGTTGGAGCCAGGTTGGCCATTTTTCCTACGTCTTGACCAGTTGTTATCATCCCCTGAACTGGTGTTTATAAACTCAGGGAAAAGATCTCTTAAGCAGAACTAAAGCAGAGAGGATTCATGGCTAAGATCAGTCACACCCTTCCTTACCGCGAGGGTTGAAGAACAGCCTCACTGGAAAGACAACCTGGATAGGAAAGAATCCATAATACATGGTTTTATGGGAAACTTCATTAGTGATAAAATTTACTTCATTTTTCAAATCAGTAAAAAAAAAATAGTAACCATTTTTGGATGGAAATCTGTATTAACCTATGGCATAAACTTTTGACTTTTAATGATGAATATTAAACAGAGTATACTGGCTTTTCTTGAACACCTAGGGATATTAGATTGAGTATCTAGTGTTATTAAGTTATCCAGCTGCAATGTGACTTTCTTTGGGCCTTATTGAAAGGAGTACATGGGGCTGGGGAGTTAGCTCAGTGGTTCCAGCATCTGTCTTATAAGTGCAAGGACTCGGGTTCGATCCCCGGTATCCACATACCATACTGGGTGTGGAGACTCACACTCAGCAGCAACCAGTACCACATACCACAGTGCCAGGTGTGGTGGCTCACGTCTGTAATCCCAGCACTCGGGAGGCAGAGACAGGAGGATTGCTGTGATGTGAGTTTGAGACTGAGCACAGGGCCAGCCTGAACCACAAAGTGAGACCCTGTCTCAAAATAAATACATAAATAAATAAATAAATAAATAAATAAATAATTTAAAAAAGGAGTACAATTGTCCAACATCAAATAACTCTAATCTACTAATTTTGAATTACTTTACTTTTGAATATTTCTGGATTTTTTTTTACCAGTGTACATTTTAAAATTATAATGACCACATTCATGAGTATCTCAGCAAGCAGAAATGCTCATTTCTCAGCTTGTCTCTCATCTCACCTTAGTACGTGTGCAATAATAACACGCTTTTTAAAGCAAAACAAACACCTTTATGTACCTTCTTCACTCTTTCCTTATTCTGTTTCAGGTTTTATTGCTTTTTCTACCATTCCTGAGCTGGCTAAAAAAATCAAAACCTTTTATGCATTAGCTCCAGTGGCCACTGTGAAGTATACAAAAAGCCTTTTGAAAAAGCTCTCATACATTCCTACATTTCTCTTCAAGGTATGTGATTTGCTTTAGTTAAATGAATCTAAAATACATACTTTCCTGTGGATTTTAAAATCATGTAAAGAGAACCAAAATATTTGCTGGAAAAACATATTTGTACCTCAAAGCAGAACTGTATTCTATTACTTCTATCCTATTCTACTCTGTATTCTATCATTTCTTGGTAGCACTGATCTGTTTTGAATCACCTGCCTCTTGGTGTTCCTGCTTCTTCACAGACATCTCTCGCACCAAGCACTCTTCATAGATGTGTCAAGATTGCGAGTGCACTGCTAGCAGGGAATGGAGGACAAAAGGCCAAGCAAAATAGTCAGTGAAGAAGCGTAACCCAGCAGGGCTTTGAAAACAGGGAAGAGGAAATTAAAAAAAAGGAAAAGAAAGGCAAAACAGAGAAAGGAATCAATGATTCAATGAGGTGAATACTTTGAGATTCCTAATTAAATACTCTTGGCATTCCCAAGAGTGCTTTCTCTGAGTTTCTTCATCTTTGGATGAAGGTCTCACAGGACAGTACAGATTTCAGAAAAACAGTAAATATTAAACGTCTTATTAAGGGCGCACGCAGTAGCTAAGTAATTGTCTGTACTTTTTCAATGCTTAGTACCCCACTTCTCCCATGACTTAAGCACCTCCCCAGACAAATTATTTTATGAGGTCTCATCTCAGAATGCAGAAGGTAATAAAAATGCTCTTCTATGGTTTAATATTGGTCATTTATTTTACTTTGATAAACCTCCAAAGTTAAGAGACTTCACCTATGTCAATTTCCATTTGTAAACATTTTATTTGAAATCTAAATTGTTACAATGATGGTGAATATATTTACTATTGCACTGATGTGGACCTTACTTTCTACTTAGATTTTCTGATAATAAAGCAGAAAGTGATTTTTTTAAAAGTATGGGCCAGAGTTCTCGGTATCACACAATTCAAATCAGCTTAAAATGCTATTCATTAACTTCCTGTTTTATCATATGTGAAAAAAAAAAAAAACCAGTCTATCTTCCCCCGAAATAATTGGGACAAATGTCTAAAGATTTTGATGAAAATGTGACTCAGAGCCATTATTTTCTCTCCTGGTCTTTCCACAGTTTACTGCTGAAATACCACATCTTTTCATGGGATTGTGACAATGTTCTGCTTTGATTTTATTCCCCAACTCTTATCATCCCAAATAGATTGCCACTTGCTGTGTCTTTTGCTTCCTCTCAATAAACAGTGCAGTTCTCAGTCCAACAATAGACAGCCAGGACTGATAGCCACCATGCCTGCTTCTAGGAAATGTCTAAGAACGGCGTACAGATTTAAGAAAATAGCATCTGCTGCAAGACCCCTGCCCAGGAGATGAGACAATTAGGGAGTCTTTGGGGAGATTGATTGCTTCAATGTTCTAATGATTCTTTTCCTTTTCAGGCTATATTTGGTGACAAAATGTTTCTACCACACACCTTCTTTGATCAGTTTCTTGCTACTGAGGTGTGCTCCCGTGAAACGATAGATCTTCTTTGCAGCAATGCCTTATTTATCATATGTGGATTTGACAGTAAGAACTTCAACACGGTTTGTACACATTGCAATTTACATTCTGAATCTTTTGATGAACATAGTTGAGTATTATTCATCACCACTTTGAAATGGCATTTTATAAGAACTAGAAGTCGCTTCAGAATTGTGTTCATGGTACCTGGTACCATTTCCAATTCTGTCACCTTGCTCCTTGTTATCACCTGAATTGTTCCTCGGCCCAGCAGCTCGGTGCTCACTGTAACCAACCACACAACAGAAGTGGCAGCAAAGTCTGTGACTAAGCATTAAACCAAATACTTGAGCCAATATCTCTATAGAGAAGATATTAAGCATTGAATAAATCTTATTGTAACTATTTTTAATGCTGCTAGTAATTCCTATAAATTTCACAAAAAACATTTGAGAGCAACTGTTTATGTTCATATTCTTAATCTGCATTTCCACTTGCTTTGCATTGACTGAAGAGTTTAAAGCTTATGTGCGAAAGTGCAATACCATAAAGTAACTAAGCATATGGATTCTGGTCAGTTTAAATTCAAGTCCTGCTCTGTGGCTCATATCCTTCTGATAAAAACTGCCCTGAAACACTTAATTTGAATTAGAGAATTTAGATCTTAGCTGTTTTCCAGAAACCAAATATATGACTAAGTATGCACATGCATGTTTATATGTTTGATTCTAGAGTCGCTTGGATGTGTATCTATCACATAATCCAGCAGGAACATCTGTTCAAGACATCCTCCACTGGGCCCAGGTATCACTGCTTCAGTGCTTTTAAAACTTATTTTGTGGGTCTGAACACTTGAACTTCACCTAAAGCACATTCCTAAAACATTCTGACAAATGAGTTTGGCAAGTAATTTTCTGGCATATGATTATTATATGAAAACAGTGATGTATCTATATGAATGAAAGTTTATGAAAATATTTTAAAATGAAAATTAAAGTTAATGAAAATAAATGTTTTGAGGAGCAAAACAAGATATTTAGACTTGGCATATACAAAAAATTATTTTATGCAAAGCTACATTTAAACTCCCATATATACCTTGTCCTACATGATTAGTAATTTTTACTTTTACTGAAAAACTGATTTTCAATAACTGTTTAAACTGAAGATAAGCTGTTGGAAGTATTTAAATTTCATTTTCATATGGCAATAATAATTTTTGTTGCTTTGTGTTTTTAAATTTTCTACACTAGGCTGGTAGATCTGGAAAATTCCAGGCTTTTAACTGGGGAAGCCCATATCTGAACATGTTACACTTTAATCAGGTAAGCTCAAAACTGGAATCCCTGGGGTGAGGGATTTAGCTCCATGGTTCTGGCACCTGCTTTGAAAACCCAAGGGCCCAGGTTCTATCCCTGGGAACCACATACAACAATGCCAGATACCACAGTGCAGGAGGATTGCTGTGAGCTCGAGGCTGAGTTCAGGAGCAGCCTGAAATACAAAGTGAGACCTTGTCTCAAAAACACACACACACCAACAAACTGAAATCATGTTTTGAAAGACAAAGACAGAAATGGCTCACCCAGAAATTATGCTGTCTGTATTTCTATTTTTTGAAGCACTGTGAGTGCCACGTCTCTTTTATTATCTCACTACCTGGAGTAGCCATGCTCCATGCTCCTCCAGCTTCTCTCCAACTAGCACAACACTACATGGGAAAGATACTCCGGGGCTGAGTGGCACTCGCTGCTGTTGCAAGGCCTGCTCTTGAGTCCTGTTCTCTGTTCTCCGCCTTTTGCTATGCAATCAACTGAGATAGCTAGTCATGCCAGTCATTCATAGAAGGGCTGGAATCTCTAGTTTTCTCAAACAATCCTCTCTCAGTTCTTGAGAATCAAAGGAGTAATTTCAGAGGAACTATACAAAAGAGAAAGACAGTATGCTTGAAAGTCAAGATTGCAAATATTATTCTGCAGTCAAGAAGCTTGTGGCTCAGGCAACAATACTGAACAGTCTTCTCCATTATAGTACATTAGCAGTTCATTTTATTGGTGATTAATATGAGTTTGGGCAATAATTTCCCCATTTCTCCACCCAAACTCAAAGAATTATTGACATGATTTAATGACACAAACATCTTTAGCTCAGAGTAAATTCTCATGTTATTTCTGACTCATTTGGAACAAAGAAAGTACTTCATATTGTTCTGTAACCCTTCTTCTTCCAGCTATTCTATACAAGTAGTAATAGCTAAACAAATCTATAATTTTATCTTTTTCTATGACTTGAAGTTTAAGAAGGGTTTATATGTTCTTGTAACAACATCCTATATGTAGAGAAGATGTGTTCTTTATTTTATGTCCTTCATTTCTTTAAAGAGGTTTTCACATTATCATCAGATCAAATTTTTGTTCAAGACTTTTTTCCCCCGACTATCACCTTCTCATACAACAAAGCCCAAGCTTGCTTTGAATTATCCAACTACTGGACTCTAATGCTGATATTCAGATGACTTTAACTTAGAAGGCCAAGTAAGATCTGGAATATTCTTACCCTAAGTTCATCTTCCTTCAGAACAAGCTAACAGCAGAGGTTGGCCTTGAGCTAATTGAAGCAGCAACAGTAATTTAAGAGCCAAAGGTTTCAGCAATAGGATATTAGTTTAAAAAAGAAAATAGGCTTTTTGGAAACTATTTTCTGTAATGGATGAAGGAATATAATAGAAAACAGTAAGAATACCAGGGATAATGATATAATAAACTGTTTTTCTATGGTATGTTGGCTGTTTGATAAGTGAGAATAGAGAAATATTATATTATATTATTAACATATTATATTTTTCTTCTTTACAGTATGATCTAAAAAAATCTAACAAAATTGTTTCTATGTTGTGAGAAAATTGAAGATTGTTTTGTTTCCTTTCTTGCGTTATGGTTCTTCTGAAAATATGTGTTAATGGCAATTTTCTAGAAATATAAAGTGGAACTGAAGATGTTTCTCAGAATTTAAAGCAATATGTAGTAAAATCAATTAGGATTAAGTAAATATAAGTAGAGCAACAGACTTATACAGTGATCATAATGTGGTGTCCATCAAAGCCAAAATAACTAGCCCAACATCTTGAGATTACACGTTAGAGTAGTAGAAACAATTCACTAATGTTAGAATTTGATCAAATCTATTTCCTTCGTCCTGAGTTGGAAACTAAGTTTTAAGTTTATAAGAATCATTAAATAAATTCTTGCAGTTCACATTGTGGTTCAGGACCAGTAGCCTCAGCCTTCCTCCAAATGCAGACTCTCCAGCTCTCTTTCTGGTTTACTCAGCAAAATTCTCAGGTGATTGACAGGCCCATCAGAATGAGAAGCATAGATACAAAACCTCCTGTGTCTACATTTCTCTAAAGATAATGGTGACTTTCTTAGAGTGATCATTGCTAGAATTCACTTGGAAAACTAAGCTAATTAATATTGCACCATCTACCCTAAGATATAAGTAAATATGGTGTTGAAGGTGTGGTTGCCTGAACCGTGGCTTTTTCTGCTGTGTTTTAGACCACCCCTCCCTTCTACGACGTGACGGCCATGAAAGTGCCCATTGCAGTGTGGAATGGTGGCCATGACTTGTTGGCTGACCCCCGGGATGTTGACGATTTGCTTCCAAAACTCTCCAATCTCATTTACCACAAGGAGGTTATTGCTTACAATCACTTGGACTTTATCTGGGCAATGAATGCCCCTCAAGAGGTTTATAATCAAATTGTTTCTATGATGGCAGAAGATTAAAAATTAGCTCCGGGTTTGAAGAACTATCCACTTAATTTCCCAAAATGTTTTTTTTCTTTTATATGTAGTTTCCTGTGATGGTTAAAGTACAGCACTTCTTTCTGTAACTTTGACTTTAGAAATATATTGGCATCAACAAACTTACCGTTTGCCCTTTGGAATTTTTTTAATTTAAAGAAATTTAATTTTTATTTAAAATTTATTTAGAATTCACCAGAGGACTCATTCCCAGAGGTTTGAAACTTCCCCTCAAGTGTTCTTTGTTTCTCAGTTTTTTTTCTCAACTCAGATTAGGAGCCCACAAACTATGAATGCTGTGAAAAGAATGTCTTGGGGTAAAATATTGACTCCTTTCATTTACTCTTCGTACTGAGTAAATCACTTCTGACTGTCATTGATGAATTCTACAGCTAATGGAGCTCAGCATCTCCAGCTGCACAGGGGGGCTATCACTCGCCTTTGCGCGTTCAGCCTCAGGAGCAGGTCATAGGGTTAAAAGCTGAAGTGAGGTCAGCTCACTCTCCCCTCCCAGAGAGGGGAGTGAGGGCAGGCTGTGAGTCGGCTGGAAACCCAGTCTCCACTGAAGAAGTTGGGAGGTGCCTGGGACTCTCTGTCTTGACCACTGTTACCCAGCCCTCACTTTGGGGACTTCAGTCCCAAAACAGACACCAACAAACCCAGCTACCTTGAAGTCACTGCCATTGTCCTTTCGACCACAGAATCCAGAGACATTTCCACTGACACACAAAAATATGAAGTGCAACTGCCACCAGTTGGTGCAAGAAAATAAGACTAAACTTTCAGAATTTTCAGACAACACAGCTTCACCAAAAATATTTTACTAACTCAAAATTGTGACCTCATGGTTTTAGCCATTGAGCTTTTCTCTTTCCATTCATCATTCTATGATAGGCTTGATTTATGACATATACATGAGGTCTGGGCTATCTTACACGAGCTCAACTCATAAAATATAGAAAGCATTTATAAAAGTCTGTTAATTTTTATTACATTGTCATGTCTGACAATCTTTATTAAGAACTTTGAAGCTTTCTTATTTCCTCTCAACTCTCTCCTTTGTTTTTAAGGTGGAGATAAAAAATTGCTAAAAGATGGGGCCGGGGATATAGCTCAGTGGTTCCGGCGCCTGTCTTGCAAGCGCAAGGACCCGGATTCAATCCCCGGTAACCACATAACAATACTGGGTGTGGAGACTCACCCAATACCACATACCAGTGCCGGGCGTGGTGGCTCACGCCTGTAATCCCAGCACTTGGGAGGCAGAGGCAGGAGGATTGCTGTGATGTGAGTTTGAGGCTGAGCTCAGGGCCAGCCTGAACCACAAAGCGAGACCCTGTCTCAAAAACCTTAAAAAAAAAAATTGCTAAAAGAAAAATCATTTAGAAGTCTTTGTTTTAATATTTGAGTGAACAGTGGAGGTGGCCTTCACTGATGTAAGAGTCTCAGTGAATCATTGCAAATATTCATGGTGATACAGACAATAAGACTCAGATGATTCAGATACTCCTCCTCTTTGAGAAAAGGACAATCATACTTTTATAATCTCTATCTTCTAGAGAAAAGGGTAATTATTATATTATATTACTATAATCTCCTTTTCCAGATAACTCCCTCTCTTCTTTTTTTCAGGAAATATGGGCAATTTTGGTTTTGGTCTTTGAGCACAGTTTCTGTTTTCTTTTCTCCCACAGCAGCTATGCTGATGTCTTATCAGGTCCTCTGAACTGTCAACACACTGGCACATAATCAAGAATTTTTCCACCCACTTCCTGTAATTGTCCACTGGGTAGCCTCTCATGTAAAGCTAAATAATTCCAAATCTAAATTCATCATCCCCACTTCCTTGGACCAAAAAGTGTTTAGCTGATGAACTTCCTGTTCACTAGGGAATGAGACTTTTGGTACATTGCCTCTTGTAGTGCAGAAAAATGTAAACATCTGTCTAAACATATATACATACATATATAATAAATATGTACTTATATATACATTATGTATTACATACATATAGAAATAATGTATTTATATACAATATAAACATATATATCATGCAGATACCAAGCAGAATAGTTCAGTGAACTCCTTTGTACTCACAACTTTGTTTCAGCTATCATCAGTACGTAGCAATCTTGTTTCACCCGCACCTCTAGCCACTTTTATCTTCACATGTTAATTGGAAGCAATTCTCAGACATCACATAGTTTATCCAGGAGTATTTCAGAATGGAACTCTAAAATGTAAAGTCTCTCACCATCTCTTTTTAACATAATAAAATCACTACCATTTCCATAACTTTCACAGTAAATATGCAGTTAATGATGAATTTTCTAATTGTCCCATACATCTCAAAGTGCTCAAATTCAAACCCAAATAAGCCCTACTATAACATGTACTGATATGATCCTTGTTTCTTTAGATATATAGGTCCATCTTCCCTTTCATTTTCCTTCTAAAATTGCTGTTGTTATTGTTAAAGAAACTGACTTTATTTCTAGGATTTCATACCAATGAGAATTTGCTGATTGTACTCCAGCCGCACCACTTAGCATTCCCTTCTGTCCTTCATATATCTTGGAGCCCAGAGCTTCTAAACCTTCACACTATTGACATTCTGGGCCAGATGATATTTTACTGCATATCTATGCTGGATATTTTACTGAAGCATTTCTAGCTTCTTTCTATCCCTAGATGTCAGTATTCCTCATACAACACAAGCTGTAACCATCAAACATGTCTCCCAGCATTGCCAAATAGTTTGTGAACAAAACTGCCCAACCTAGCCTGGTGAATTATTCCTATAAATTATAACCCCAATAAGTTAAGATTTTTTAAAAAATTGTATTTCATAGGCCACAGGGTGTCCTTTCATAGGGGGGCACATAGGGGATGGCATCTCCTTTTCTGGTAGACAGATGTCATTGCTTTTCAATACCAAGATTCAATAAGTCACTGGAGCTTAGAAAATGTTGACAGTATAGTGAAATATTTAATATTGTACATTTCAAAACTTCCATGAGATTAAAATATAAATTTTTTTAATCTTTATTGGTACATTAAATATACACATTATGATTGCACTCCATAATGGGGATTTGTACCAGTATAAGACACAACTTAATTCTCATTTTTTCCCATAGCCCTACCCACCCTACCACTCCCCCCATATACATAAAATTTGTTTCCTTACTTTTTTGTTACAATCTCAACATTTTCCCCTTTCACCTTATTTTACATTGAGCATTTTCTATTTCACAGTATATAATATACAATGCTAGGACTCGTTTACATCTTTATTTTCTCATACCAGAGAAAAGATGCGATATGTACCTATCTGTGCCCTATTTAAATTGTGGTTCTTCTAAAATATGAATTTTTTCAACACACAAAAAAACAGTATTTGACATGATAGACATGTTAATTAGCTTGATTTGGTTACCCCATGTTGTATTTCTCCTGGTCATCTGACTTTGAAGGAAAGAGATGAAGAGTCATGACTCCTACTAAATGTTCCTGGGTTGTGCCTCTTCACCTAGGAATCCGTCTCCTGGTCCAAATATTCTTCTTCCTGCATGATGGCTTTGTTCTATTGCCAAATTAAATATTTATAGAGTTATCTAAACAAGGAAGTGTAGGGGCGAGGGGTGTTGAGAATTAGATCAAATTTGTTTGGACTAAGTATCTCCTTTCTGAAGGACCATAAACTTCAGCAACTATCAACTTCAGTTTATCCAGATATTAAACAAAGAAGTAATTGAAATAATAGAGAGGAAAATAGGGTTTGAATATTAACTTAACAATCATAATAATGACCTGATAACAAACCTGATATGAATGATATTGTATTTTATAGCTACAAAGTAGACTGGTTGATGTACAAATATTAAGCATCTTGTCAACAGTGTTAACACTGTTCTCTCTCTCTCTCTCACTCTCTCTCTCTTTGTCCACCTACGGTAACATACTATCAGTTTCTTCAGCTGCATAAAGCTTTTCATATCAAAATTCAGTTTAAATTATCAAACAAGTTTTAGATTTCTCAGGTTACAACTAGGTCCAAAATTTTGTGCCATTAATAGGTAACTGTGCTGTCTGGTTATAATAAAATCACTGAAAATATAGCAGGTTTGTGTTTCTACAGTTTTAAATTTTAACTCACACAAAATTCATTCCAAAAGTGCCTAGACATGCAACAAATCACACTATGGAAAACTGATTATACTCCAGCCACATCACTTAGCATTAAGTTTCTCTTCAAAGCTATTTTAACCAGGAAATTTCACAATCAACATGCTGTTGCCCAGCTTTGCCATAAGAGAGTGAACTAGATTTGGAAAGTGGTGTTTCCTAGTCCAGGACCATTAACTTAGGAGCTGGTACTTGTGACTATTTTATTTAGCATGCTGATTAAAAGGTCTTTTCTTCCAATTTGTTTAAAAAATCTCGTCTTCCAAAATGTTTCTTATTTTTTATTTTTTTTCTTTATTGCACAGCAGGGTTATAGAACACAGGTTTTAAACAAAGCTGAATCTGAGTCTGCATCCCCATTCATAACTAATGATGACCACCTCTAGTAGGTTTGTTATAAACTCAAAATTCAAGAATATCTTGGACTAACTCTTGCTAAGTTCAACACTGCTCCTACCCTACAGAATATACCCAGATTAGTTTCCCTTTTTAGTCTCTTATATTTATCATTTCTTTGCTCATGTATGATAAAATCTTCATTACATTAAAATTTATACTATGTTATTTTATAAATTTTTTTGCTCTCTTTGTGCCTCATTATAGTCTGTGGTCAGTTCTTACATTAAACCCCACATTAACAAACTTTAACTTTGAAATCCACTCAAAAATATGGCTGGGTATATTCTAGCTTGTTACTTTGCTTTACATATTAAATGTTATTATCTTTTTATTGGTAAAATTTACATTTTTAGAGAGTTTGCAGAAATGAGTCACCAGGGTTTTAGTTAAAACTGCATTAATCCTTTTTGATAATTCTTACAGAAATTGGACAATTTTCCAAAAATAGTTTTTATTCAGAGCAACTAATATCTTACTTTGTTTTTACCTTGTCACTTATGCCCCTCAGTAAAATTGTATTGTTTCCTATTTTTTATTATTCAAGTTATTTCTATCAATTTTGAGTTATTGCTGCTAATATAAAGCAAATCTGTTTTTGTCTAGTAGATATGCTATATAGTTAATGAATGTTTATATCTGTATACATTTTTTTTCTCAGTCTGGAGATGGAATGCAGGAGCTTTCTCAGTCTTCTTATATTTTGAGACAGAATTTTGCTAAATTGCTAATGTTACCCAGGCTAAACTTGAACCTGCAATCCTCCTGCCTCAGGCTCCCAGTGTGCTAGGATTATAGGTCTACATCACCACCCTTAATCTCTCTCTGTAATTAATACATTTCAAAACAATCTCTGTTGTTTTTCAAACCATTCTTATGTCACCTTGTGGGAGTATGACATATATTCCAGGAAAGAGTCCCTCCTAACTCTTACTGATGGATACATAAATCACTGCTCAGGATTAAATAGAAAAAAATGTTGAATTGCACCAAAGTAAAACAAAGCTGTTGGGTTCAATATTTTTTCACATCAGTTAACTTTTTATTACTTCTCAGAGCATTTTTTATAGCTTGTCTTTAACAGGGAGCTATTTGTTTACTAAAATATCTTGAAGAGGAAAAAAAAATCACCTCTACTAGTCTATTTAGCTGACATAGAATTTAATATGGTGGAAAAAAAAAAACAGCAATAGCTTCATCATGAGAATCTGAACTTCACCTCTGGCCAATCAGGTTTGCAAGGAACACTCAGTAGAATAAACCAGCTAATCTGAAAATAGAGAGCAAAACACATTGGGATGTGTATATTCATCAACTTTAGTAGCAATCTGCCCTTCTGAAGAGAAAACTGTTGCTGAGGTAGCATGCTAGAATAAGAATGAATCTAACCTGTGAAAAGCCAAAAATAAGCAAGACCCATCAGATCACTTTTTCTACACATGTGTTTGTGACAATTAGGTCTGTAGGCACTTAGGTTCACCAAGGACATACAAATAAATAATTTTCCTTAAGGTGAACTAGACAGAAAGGAGGATTTGACTCAGTCAAGATCCTGAAGTCATCACCAACAGCTCTGTATAAAATAAAGATCTCTTTTCTCTTTTCCATAAGGCCAACAGTAAATGAGCTGAATGATAAGTTGCATCTAAATGCTAATGCACAGTTTGTTTATCTGGAACTTGCAATACAGGATGATATGAAAATGATACACTACATCAAATCTTTCAGGATTCACATTAGCATACATGGCAACAGCAGAGTTTGGTAGAACATAGAGACTCAAGTCCAGAGAGCCGGATGCAGTGTATCTAGAGCAGAACCTGAGGAAAGTGCATGTCCACAAGCCCCCAGGGATGTCATTTATCCCAGACTGTGATCAGAGAAGCTCTACTTTATGTGGTGGCTGATTTCCTAAGTCTACTTAGTCTATTCATGGATTACAGAAAAGTCTCGGAACCCGTCCCTTCCAATCGCAGGTCTAATTGTGGTGATCCTTGGCAAAGACAAAAACACACATTGTGAGCTACCACACGGAGCCAACCCTCCTTTCCTTATAGCTTTAGGCAGCCATCTGGGAAGGAAAGAAGGACCCCCCGGCCTGAATTAGGAAAGGAGTGGCAGGCAGTAGAGGAAGAAAGAGGGTGAAGAAAGTGTCAACAGTGTGTCCTCTCCTCTCCGTCCCTTCCCTCACCTCTCTTCTCTCCAAAAAGACTGGGCAAGAAAGGGAAGGCTGTAGGATTAGGGCTCCCTTTGATGACTAGTCTCATCAGGGTTCCTTGGCAAAGGGAGAGAATGTTGCCATGAATCAAAATGATTACCCTCCCTCCCCCTGACACATACACACGGCCATGGAAATCTAGCTGGGAGGAGAAACATGAAAGTTAAGGATATAGCTGTCCAGAGTTCCCATTTCCTCAATTCTTGTTAACTCATCATATCTCTACTGACTTTTTTTTTTTTTTTTTTTGAGATAGAGTCTTGCTTTGTAGTCCAGGCTGGCCCTGAGCTCAGCCTCCAACTCACATCACAGCAATCCTTCCACTTCTGCCTCCCGAGTGCTGGGATTACAGGAGTGAGCCACCACGCCTGGCACTGTGGTATGTGGTACTGACTGCTGGTGGGCGTGAGTCTCCGCACCCAGTATTGTATGTGGTTACCAGGAGAATTGAACCCAGGTCCTTAGTGCTTGCAAGAAAGGCGCCCGAACCACTGAGCTAAATCCCCATCTGCTGAACATTTTTAATATACAACACAAACCCTGCCTAGAGAGGACAGAGTTCAAAAATTTACTTCATACCCACTAAAGCTCAAGCCCTGTTCCATGCACACAGCTTGCATCACCTCATTTACTTTCTGTCCTGTGTCTTGCAATGGTGAGCGCTCCATAACAGGCTCACACCTCCACCTTGATGGGGGACTGTAAATGAATCCTCTGACTTCTCCATTCATAGTTTCTCCATGTGTAAGTGAGGAAAATCATTACTACTCTGCAGGACTGTCACAAGAATCAAAATATACAGGCTGAAAACTAAAATAAGAGTGTGGCCCATAACTGATATTCAATAGATAGTCATTATATAATTATAATTACCATAATTGCCCTTATTGTCAACAGATACTAGAGGAGCTTGCCAAAGATCAACCAGTTAGTAAACAACAGAGTCTACATTCAAATCTAGGAATTTTTAAAACATAACCTTGCTGCTTCTACCCTAACCTCACCTCTACTTAGGGTTTGATCCAGCTTCTAGTAGTTCTTTGTATCAACCTGTAGCTCGTTAGAAATAGAGAACTGTAGATCTCTCCCAAAATCACAGCATTAGAATCTACATTTTAAAATAAATAGAATGTGTGGTTCAACAAACATTTGTTTGCATATTACAGATTGAGAAATATAATTCATTTATGTGTTGATAGAGTATTATGCTTGGTTAAATTGACCTCTGCCTAGAATATATTTATGTATTTATTTATTTGGTTATAGCCAGGTCTCCACTACCTAGAAAAATGGTAAAGGATAAGGAAAATATTCACTGAGTAAATCTAAGGTAAAAATGATTAGTGTGTCTTAGAAATTTTTTTTAACACTGAAGATCATAAAACAGTGAGTGTCCTTAATATTGTTGCACTGCTCCATTGGCATAATTCATTATTAATCCAGGTTCAGCTAGTGCTCCTCATTCTATGTATTTCAAATACTGGAGGAGAGAAGGAAAGAACTGGTTCTTCTTGTTGCTCTTGAATGCAGACTAATGTATTCAGAACCTTAGAAGCCCACAGAGTTGTCAGCAGTTCCTGTAAGGAGGGCAGTCCTTTCAGAACCCTGGGTAACTATTGCCAACATACAACTTTCCTGTTGATGGAGAATTTACTTCTTTAAGTGTATTATAGACTTTTGCTGTTGGTATTATATTCAGAAAGTTCTTCTTTACTCAGATATTCTAAAATAGTTTACCTAAGATCTTTTCAGACTTACATTGTTTACTATTTCAAACCTCAATTCACTTGGAGTTTTTCTTATTTAGAAAGAGGGAACTCCTGGGGCCGGGATTTAGCTCAGTGGTTCCGGGCCTGTCTTGCAAGCGCAAGGACCCAGGTTCCATCCCCAGTAACCACATAACAATACCCAGCAGCAATCAGCACCACATACCACAGTGCCGGGCATGGTGGCTCACGCCTGTAATCCCAGCACTCAAGAGGCAGAGGCAGGAGGATTGCTGTGATGTGAGTTTGAGGCTGAGCTCAGGGCCAGCCTGAACCACAAAGTGAGACCCTGTCTCAAAAAAACCTTAAAAAAAAAAAAGAAAAAGAGAACTCCTTACCATCATTTTATTTTAAATACTTTCTTCACTTCTAATACCATCTCAGAAATACTTTATCTTTCATCCATACATTTTAAGCTTTTATTAAACTATGAAATGTTAGCTCTTAAAATGCAATTTTGTAATGAAGGCTTTCATATTATCTACCTTTAGAAAGCTAGAAATTACTTTGTGTAATATAAAGTAATATAGTAATATTTTATTTAGCCTTGATTTGTCTGTTACAATTTATCTTTTAGTTTTTAATATCAGCATTATCCTAGCTTGTCAGATGCATTGAAATTCATACTTTTTATGCTTGGTAAAACTTGAAACAGCACAAAAATTGTCTGTTCTCTGAAAATTTGAAAGAGCTATATAATTCTTTTAAGGATGATGGTGACTTTTTCATTGAGAGATCTTTTCTGCCTTTTACATTTTTCTAAAATCTATTAAGTTTTCTTTTGCTTCTACAGTTAACACTGATCACTTATATTTCTTAATAAAGTTTTCTTATTTTAAAGTTTTTCTTCTTTTATTGAGCTTATTGGTACATTTTAGGTACATATAATGATCACATTTAACACTGAAAATTTGTACCTGTACATGATGTATCTCGATTTTCCTGTTTTAAGTCCCCACTCTCCATATACATAAGCATTGTTTCTATAGTTTTATTTTCACCATCAAATTTTTTCTTTGCCTTTTGTGCTCAATGAAATTTTCATTTTATTCGGATGCATAATTTAGGCTAATATATATCAAAAATCTCCAAAAATTCTGCATAAAAGGTTTGTTAACATTTTGTCACTACAAATGTTGGCATTTCACCTTGGTTTTGGAAATGCCACCCTAATATTATTTGTTTGTTTGTTTGTTTGAGACAGGGAATTGCTTTGTAGTTCAGGCTGGTTCTGAACTCAGCCTCAAACTCAACAATCTTCCTGCCTCTGCCTCCTGAGTGCTGGGATTACAGACGTGAGCCACCATGCCTGGCACTGTGGTACTGATTGCTGGTTGGTGTGAGTCACTCCACCTGATATTGTTGCATGTGGTTTTGCACTTGCAAGGCTAGCGCCAGAACCACTGAGCTAAATCCCCGGCCCCGTCATAATGTCCTAAAGCACTCCTTTAAATTTGTTTTAAAAACTAAAAATAGAAACTTCACTTGATTTAGTTATTCCCTTCTGAAATATCTTCCAGAAAGACATAGTATTGCAGTGATATATGCATACTCCTATTTATAGCAGCAGACTCATACTAGCTGAATCTTGGAAAGGGTTTGCATGTCCAGTAAAAGATGAATGGATAGCATGCATTCATACACAATGGAGCTCTACTTTTCAATAAAGAAGAATAAATTTTAGTCATTTGTAGGAAAATGGATGCACCTTGAGATAATAATATTAAGTGACATAAACCAGACACACAGACTGAAATAGCACATGTTTTCTCCTGTGTGAGAAGCCCAAAGTGTAAATAAATTCAAGATAGATAATAGGAAATAGTGATGTAGATCATTTGGCAAACAAAGGAAGACTGAGAGGGAAAGAGGGGAAAAGAGAGGAGGATAAGGAGAAATAAAAATAATTAAGGTGTTATCTACATATTTTAATACCCAGATATAAGTACACTAATGCTGCAGTGCAAACATGTACTGATAAACAGTTTAATTATTTTTTAAAATTCTCTCTGTGCAAAAATCATTTATTTTCTTACTCTGATCTTCTATATTACTTTCTCTGTTTCTTTTAGCATTTTAAATATATATTAAATCTATCTTTCTAAAACTAATATCTTTAAAAAATATTAATTCTTATGTTGTCTATAAACACAGAAATCATGGAAAACAGTCTGTAGAGATAATAATTTAAGGGGAAGAGAATTTTTTGTATCTGTTTTATATAAGAGACAGATCTGTGCACCTTCTGTATATATCTGTTTGGGGGATAGTGTTATAAATACGTAATATTGACTTACAAGCCACATTTAGGCTGACATAAACTATTTTATTTCAGTATGTATGTCCATTCATCTCCTTAATATTCTTATTTTTAAACATGTGGAACTATATGTATATGTGTAACAATTCATATATTTTCCTAAATATGTTATTATTTATCCTTCATTTGCCATTTCTGTAAAGCATATTGTAATTTCTTTCAATTTCAGTTTCCTTATCTATCAAATGTAGAGTGCAGTATCATATCTATTGTGCAGCATTTGGGTAACAATTTTAATGGCCTACTTGTACTTGGACCTTCTTCCCTACAGTTTTAGTAAGACCCTCTACAAATGTAAAGGGCAAAGAGATCCTTAGGGGATGAAGAGTGTGATTTCACTCTCCTGTATGGTAAAGCATGTGAGTGTTTTTGGCCCAGACCTAAATCTTAATCATAAAGAAAACTCTTAAAAAGCTTTTATGGACTTGGTATTGTAATAAAATGAATTTTGTTTATTTAAATGTGTATTTTGAAAGTATTTTATATATCTGCACTTTTCAATTCACAATGTCAAATAAATACAACTAACATTGTTTTTCTTTCTTGGGATTACATAATGCAACAATACATTTCATAAAGACATCTTGGAGTCAACAATATATTATGACATCTTCGTCAGTCTTTTCCAATTTACCACTCTCTTCCTAGGAAAATTCATGTGGGTTAGTGAATTATTGCACTCATTTAGCAAAAGCAGTAAGTTCTAATGTTTTTTCTGTTTGTAGGTTTTCATTCCCTCTGATTCATAGTACCTGTTCTATCATACGAGATGCCATCCCATATACAGCTGTATTTTCAAAAATTTCTCAATACACACAAACCCTAAATTAGAGATCTTAAATCTCAAATATAGAAATTATAAGTCTCTGCCAATATATCCATAAAAGTGAAAAGCTGAAGGGAGAAGTTACTTAAAATCAATGAATTCAAGCAAGAGAGGTCATTACATAACACAGGCATTAACCTCCAAGTTCCTTGATAAGACTTAAGGGCATAGATTTTACAATGTGTGCAGGCAGGTGGCCCAGAACAGTTCTACTCTAAATAGTGCACTCCTTTGAAGACTTGGCCAACGCATGGGAGTGAAGCAGCTGGATTAGTACCTTGGCCAAGCAGTGTAGGAAACAGGAGGCAAGTAAAGATTCATTGTTTTCTCCCCTGCTCCACTTGCTCCACTAAATACCTTGGAGGTCACAGAAACCTGCAGAAAACTCCCACACTCCAGCCTACCAGTCAGGAGGAGGAATAAAAGAGAAACCTTCCCTTCAAGGCCTTGAATGATTACTAAAATAGAAGGGGAAACACTTCTGCAATTCCATTTTGTTGTCTAAGAATACAGAAAAATCTGAAAGACAACTTCAAGCTACAATTTAGTGTAAAAGTAAATACCACAGTTTGGACCACATTTGGACCATTGTCTGAGCAATATAATTTCTTCTATATGTATTTTCTATAGTTCACTCTATCCAGTGTCCACATATGCAGGGATGATATGTCCTTGTACCGATGGCCTGTTTGATTATGCTCTGGGAAGTCCCAGAAAGTTGAAATACACCTAGTAGATGTGTTTGTTAGAACGCTTTAATGTAATGACTCAGAAGACTCCATTTTGGTGCTGCTATTCTTACTGTATTATAGAATCCTAACTCCTGTTTCACTGATTTTGGTTACAATAATTAAAAGGTAGACACTGTGGAACTCATGGTCATTATGCTAAATAATAAAGCATATTACCTAAAGCAACATGCTATGTTCCCAAGACAGCACCCCGGGTGGCCACTCCTGCTCAATGCGTGATAATAGAGTAAGAAAAGTAGAAAGCACAATGGGACTTATTGTAAAGTAACATGCTCTCTGCTTTATAATGATATGTTCATATATTAGGACAAAATGAAGGTTGAACAAAAATGGAAATCAGATAGATGCTAAAACTAAATTAAGATAAAAATAAAACAAATAAAGGGTCTATATAGATGAATAAGTCATTCAGTGTGAAAGTACTTTCATGATAATGGATTTTCAAGGCATACACAGCATGGAAAGAAAGTACAGATCAACTTTGTGCTTACTCAAAATTTCCATCTTTCCATTTATTTTGACTAGGAATATCTGTATTTTCTACCATACAATACATTCTAGTTGTTAAGGTTTATAGTGGTCCCTCTTCAGAAGACAGAACTCAAGATCTCCAGGAGAAGCCTGAAGCTTGACTAAGATAATTTTTTTTTATATTCATGTTTATGGTAAAGTTTAAAACTGTTCATGGCCAGCACGGTTTTGTTATCCCTGTATTCTGGGAAGTGGAGAGAGGAGAATAGTGAGTTCAGGCCCAACTTAGTCAACATAGCAATCTCACTAGACACTATCTCGGAATAAAAACAAATTAACTTAAAAATTAGATACACTAAGAAATTAGCAATAATATCTAATAATGAAATACCAAAATTATTGCAATATAATGTATAAAAGTAATGTGGATAAGACCTCTTCTTCTCTACCTCTTTCTTCAAGTATCTTGTGTGTTTTTACTCTTTCAGTTGAATTAATTATTTAGTAGCTTCTCTGTAATATATATAAATTGTGAGCATCATTCCTCACAATTTATATATATTACAGAGAAGCTCATTGGAGACATTACTGAGTTTAAACAAAAGTATCACCTGGAGATAAGCACTGTGATACCTTGATAGTTGACTTACTACTTCAGATAGCTAGTAAGTGACTAGCAGGAAGGCAGCATGTAAAGGGTGGATATGCTGGACAAAAAATGATTCACATGACAGGTGGGACAGAGCCAGACTGTATGAGTGCTCATCATGGCATTCAGATTGGCACAATGTAGATTTAATGCAGTCCTTACTTTTGGAATTTTCCATTTAGTATTTTCAGACTGCAGTTTATTATCCATAATTAAAACTATGAATGTAAAACTTCAGATAAAGCAGAAGTAATGTATTGCCAATACATGAACTATCTTTTCAATCATTTCATTTTCATTGATTCAAAAGGACAGGATGTTAGAACACATTACTTTGTAAATAAAATTGTGCTTAAAAATATAGTGATAAAAGCCACGCATGGTGACGCAGGTTTGTAATCCTAGCTTTCTGGGAAACTGAAGCAGGAAAATCATAAAACTGAGCTCAGTCTTGGCAGTTTAATTTAGTAAGTATAAAAGGAAGAAGTTAAGCTGTCATTATTTGCTAATGACATGATATTTTAAATAGAAGACCCTAGAAACTCAGCCAAAAGACTAATAGACTTAATTGCCAGATTTAGAAGCATAGCTGGATACAAAGTCAGCACTCAAAATTCAATAGCCTTTGTACACACAAACAGCAGACTCATTGAGAGAGAAACTGGGGAATCAATTCCTTTACAGTAGCATCTAAAATAATGAGTATCTAAAGATCAATCTAACAAAGGTCAAAGACCTCTCCTCTGGAAACTGTAAACTCTGAAAAGAGAGATTTAAAAGGATATCAGAAAATGGAAAGACATCCCTTGTTCCTGGGCACGAAGAACCAATATTGTCAAAATGCTTATACTGCCAAAACTACTATATAGACTCAGTGCAGTCCCAATTGAAATCCCAAAGCATATATTATGAAGCCAGAGAAAATAATCCAAAAATTGATTGGGAACCACAAGAGACCTAGAATAGCAAAAGCAATACTGAGCAACAAGGACATGACAGGGATATCATGATCCCCAACTTGAAACTATAATATAAAGCTACTGTGATAAGAGCAGCATGGTGCTGGAAAAGAAATAGAACCAAGGATCAGTGGAAATAACTAGAAGATCCAGAAACAACCCCAGATATACTAAGCTGCAATTCCCAAGAAGGGTGGCCCCTCATCTTTGACAAAGGACACAAATACCCTCAATGTAGGAAAGATAGCCTCTTTAACAAATGGTGCTGGAAAAACTGGGTTTCACCTGCCAAAGACTAAAGCTGGACCTATCTCTTTCACTATGTACTGAACTCAAAGCAAAGTGGATTAGAGTCCTAACTATTAAAAGAAAAACACTAAACCGGCTGGAAAACAAGTTAGGTAGAACCCTTGGAGACACTGGCATAGGGAAAGACTTTATAAATAAAACCTCTCTAGCACAGAAATTAGCAGAAGGAATTGACAAGTGGGATAGCATCTTATTAAGTACTTTTGCACAGCAAGGGAAACCACCCACTGAACAAAAAGACAACATACAATACGTGAATGAATTTTTACCATCTCTTTCTCAGACAAACGGCTATTATCTAGAGTACACGAAAGACTCAAAATCAATTCTCCCAAATTTAAAGACACGATTTAATAATGGGCATCTGAAATTAACAGACATTTTTCAGATAAAGAAGTAAAGATGGCTGAGAAACATGGGAAGAAATGTTAAACATCCCTGTTATTCAAAAGATGCAAATACAAGCAACACTGAGATCCCATCTTACTCCACAAAGAATGGCTGCTATCACAAAATCAACCAATAACAAATTCTAGGGGTGCTGCAGGGAGAAAGGAACCCTTCTCCACTGTTGGTGGGAATATAGACTCATGCATCTACTTTGGAAATCAATGTGAAAATTCCTCAAAATATAGGACTAGAGGTCCCATTTGACCCTGCTATTTCCCTGCTAGGTATATATAAGAAATAATTAAAAGATCATATCACAACAACATATGTTCACCCATGCTCATAGCAGCTCAGATTGTGATAGCTAAATCTTGGATACAGCCCAAATGCTGATCCAGGAGACTGGATAAAGAAGTGGGGTGTTTTTAAAAATATATAAAATGGAATGTTACTCTGCCATAAAGAATAATAAATTTGAGTCATATATACTCAAATGGATATACCTTGTGGACATACTCATAAGTGAAATAAATAGGACACATAGATGTATCTTATCATTTCTCTGGTATGAGAAAATGAAGGTGTAAATGAGTTCTAAAATGTACGATAGGTATTGTGAAATAGGAAGAAAATGTTCAAAGGGAAAGGGGAGTAGGTGCTAATAAAGAAGGGAAAGAAAAAAATTGATGGTAAGAAAAAGGAAACAAAGTGTATGTATACAGGAGGCGAGAAACTGTAGGGAGGCACAGGGGAATGGGAAAAAATGAGACTTGAAATGTGTCATGTCCTGGTCAAACCCTCAGTGTTGAATGAGATCATAATATATATTATACTATCCTATCCTATACTATACTATTACTATACTATACTATACTATACTATACTATACTATATTATATTATGCACCAATACTATCAATTAAAAATATATCCACAAAGGACTGGAGATGTAGGTTAGCATGAAAGCCCTGGGTCTAATCCCTAGTACCACACATACACACATATACACATGGTCAAGGAAATGGAGTGGGGATACATTTTAATGCTGGAGGGCTTTCCTAGCACATGTAAGACCCTGAGTTCAAGTTCTAGTCCTAGAAAAAAAATGTCAATAAAAATTTTTCTAGAAAGTCAAATATATACATAAAAATTAATTAAATGGCTGAATCTAATAAGGAAAACAAAGCCAATTTCAACTATAATCTAATCACACTGACCCCCATGTAATCACTAATTGGTATAATACAAAAAACCTTGAAAATACTGAAAACTTCCTTATGCCACTAAGTCCTGCCTTCCTGGCTAAATTTCAAGTTCTGAGTCAATTGTTTGTATAGCTCTCTCTTACCATCTGCGAGTGTGTAGACACTCTGGACCAAGGAAGAATATCCAGAAATTCCTTGAGAAATATTCTTCCTCTAGATGACAGAAAAGCTTGTAAAATAGTAGTTGAAAATCATTTTGGGAGTTCAATTTTTTTAGAGTAACTAAATAAGACTTAAACCTTTGCAATTTTTCATTGTACAGGAGGACTTTACTGAGAATAGAAGTACACATAGTTCTAAAAGGTTTTACAGGTTCTCTAACAAAAAATCTCTATCTAGTAGACACAGCTTACATGGAAAAAATGTACAAAATTGTAAACTGTGTGTTCTACTCCCCAATGAATAAATTATGGTGGGAAAACTAAAGCAGCAGCTGGAGTAGTAGTAGGATTAGAGGAACTGGCAAGTGGGGAGGACTGGGCACCACAGAGATGCTTACATGACAGGCTCATTGGAGCCGTCCTTGGGTATACAATTATTTTCTGAGTGCAGTCTATTCTTCTGAGAAGCTCTCAATTCATTTGATCCTTGAGGCACAGAACTCGAGGACTGGTGTGACAGGAGCAAGAACTGTAGTTTTATTATCACTCTCTTTTTTCATTACTGGCTAAGAACTTACCTAACAAGATCTCCTGGCAGCATCCCTCATTCTTAAAGCTATGATTAATCTGCCCTTGATTGAGAAATTCCCAATTACAACACTGTCTGGACCATTTAGAAGAGAGCATATTTCACTGATAGACACTTGTGGAAGGAGCTGGAATCAGTCTGAAGCCCTTGGGACCTGAAGACACCTCACCAAAGAGCTGAGATCTGGTAACGATCTGCTTGCAGGGGCTGGGTCATGGTGTATCATGTTAATGGAAGGCCTTTTGAGGTGTGGATCTGTAATAGTGAGGTGTTGTGTTTTGAATGTGTCAAGTTAAGCAAGAAATAGAGACTGTCTAATGGCCCCTGAGAAAGGTGAAGTTACATTGCACAGCTTTCTAGACATTTTCTGATAAGTTTTTCCTTTCAGAAAGCTGTAGCATTCAAAGATCAGACAGAAAGCAAATATCACTATATATACATCCCAGTGAGAGGAGGCATCACAAACTGATACCTGAGAAAAACTAACAATAGATATCTGGATTTTCCTTTGAGTTATACTTGTAAGAGTTTGGAAAATATTGTACTGCTTGGGTAATATTTTAAAATCTGGTGATTCTGTTGTGTGAGCACTGGGGATCGAACACAGGACCTTTGCACTGGGCTAAACTTCCAGTCTTCTTTCATTTTTTATTTTGAGTCAGGGTCTTGCTAAGTTGCTAAATTTCCTAGGCTGAGATTACAGGCATGTGCCACCATGCCCTATTTTTATCATTTTCTGAAGTTCTATATTATCTTTCTCCAATTTCCTTGACCATGAGTATTCATCCTTAAAACCATGTTCTTCTGTTGGAAAACGTGATGCCTGGGTATTGGTAAAAGTGACATCCCTGCTTAGGGAAATTAGGAACTTCATCTTGGTAATTTATGAAGGACACGTCACAGATTTCTTTTTTGCCACTTTTTAAGAATTAGAATCATTGGGTGAGGGATGAAAAAGAGTTTCATGTTAGTGGAGATAGTATTTAAGAGTAACATTCTCTTAGTTGCAGACCTGCATTTGAAAGCCTAGAGATAAACATGAGTCAGTCTGAAAGACTAATATCCTTCCTAGATTATCTTCCCTAGATAAGATAATTAGGGTTGTTCCTTAGTTCTGTGTCAAAGCCAATTTTTAAAATAAATATCTATTCTTTATTTTCTATTTCTAGAAATAAAACAACTGTTCTTATCAGACACTTTTCATCTATGAAAAAAGAAATCAGTTATAAAATGTAGAACATTTGCCACACTGAGCACTTCAGGCTGGAAATATGGACAATGTGCAACCAAATTGGAAGACAGAAATATGGTGTTCAAAACTGGTTAATTTAGTTTAATCTGACTTTTGCAGGCTCTAAAGTTTATTGACCTCTCAATCTGTTTGAAGGTCCTATCAAAGTTGCCACCTGTTTTGTTTCAAAAATGCCTAATTTTCAGAATTAAACTCTTAGGCCTCAAAATCCTTTTATTAGAATTTCTTTCATTTCCTTTTAGTAATCTCTTCACTCTTTCTGACTCACTGCCTTTCAGTCTGTGAGTGGAAGAATACAGCGAAGCAATTTAGAGATTCTGATTAACTTTATTACTTGTATAGGTGTCGAATATGAGTCACTGGTTTTTAACAGAAGATTAGAAAATAAGAGCATCATGAGACAGAGAAAATGTAATATAAAATAGAAAGACATTGTAGATGGTAAAACACTCTCACTGATAAACAACGATCTCTTGCAGACCCAGTCATCTGTGTACGTGCTGCTGAGGTGAACACAGACCCAATCACTGCAAAGAATCTAGTTATACACAAAATCTGAGGAAAGGCAGAAGTGATTATTACAAGGTGAAAATTCTAAACTTGAGGAGCTCTATACCAAAACATCTAGGAAATTTAGTCAGGTTATAGTTATACCAATTATTTCTAAATGCCATTATCTATTTTTCCTAGCAAAGCAATTTAATACAATAAAATCATTGAAGAAAGTATAGTTTCAAAAGGTAATTCAGTGAAAGAGGAAAAAGTCTTATTCCTGGGAACCAAATAAAACATTCTGGAGTGATCCTTCTGGTATTTCTAACAATAATAGTTATTTATTTTGGGAATTTAAAAAAGGAAATTTAAATAATATATACATAAGCATTTCTTAAAATTGCTTTTGTTCCTCTAACTCCAAACACATTTTTCAAATCTCTGTACCTGTTTGCTAATTTTGGGGTTGATAAATGTGTATGTATTTTCTGTCATAAGTTTGAATAGTTGCTAAGAATGAATTTTATAGTGCATTAATTAGGGGCAGTTTAACATAAAACTATTATACTTTTTCAATGACTCCAATAGAATAATAATGTAGTATCAAAGATTGTTCATTGAAAAATTCCTATTTAATGGATTGCAGTTGTGTATCTTTTATTTTCCCCATGAATTAATATTTTCACTCTATTTTATATATCCCTAAAAATAATATGCATAATGAAGTCATTAGTGTAAGTCTTTTATTGATAGACATTTCTCTGCAACAAAAATGTATATGCATTGGAATTTAAGTTTTCCACTTCTTGAGATTATAAAGTTGCATTTTCTTTTACTTTTTAGATGGTTTTTCATTTAAGTTTAGTAGCATATAATTAACCAAAGAATTACAATGTGTTATAAGTTTAATGAATAGTGATTTACTTATTGTTATTGTGAAATAAATACATTTTTATATACGTATTTTGATCACACTCAACATTGATAATATGTACCAGTATATGACATGACTTGTTCTCATTTTTTCCCATTTTCCTGCCCACCCTATCGCCCCTACCCCCTCTATGCATAAGCTTTGTTTCCATTTTTATTACCATCACAATTTTTTCTTTCCCCACATTACTTATCCCTATCCGACTTCCCTTTGAATAGTTTCTATTTTACAATATCTAACATACATTCTAGAACTCATTTTTAGTTTCTCATATCAGAGAAAATATATGGTATTTACACATCTTTGGCCTATTTATTTCACTTATGAGTATGTCCTGAATGTACGTCCATTTGAGTATGAGTGACTCAAACTTGTCATTCTTTATGGCAATGTAATACTCCATTTTATAGAAAAACCACATCTTTATCTAGTCTCCAGAGATGGACATTTGGGTTGTTTCTAAGATTTAGCTATCACATACTGAACTGCTATGAACACAGGTGCACATATGTGTCTGTGATATGAATCTTTTAATTCTTTTGTAATGAATAATGATTAAAGATTAAAATAAAATTTTATTAGCCATGCATCTTATTTCTAATTCATAGATCCACTGATGATTTTATATCGCCATGAGGCAAAATTTATCATCAGACATTTCCATTTTGTAGTAGATGAAAGCACTGACAAACTGTGTTTGCAGAATCTCATTCAGTTCTTTCAACTCCTTGTGAAGTTCTGCATTGCAAGTCATAATGATACATCAAAAAGAATTACATTTATGATTTATGTGCTAGCAAGGAAAGTGGATCTTTTTTCATTTTTTTTACAGCAAAGATGCGGAAATTATCTGACTTGCAGAGGTTGTTTTTATAAAAGTTATTAGCTTATTAACCTTTTCCTTTCCCAATGTCAATTGCCTTTGTTAGGCAATTCCAGCTGTTTTTTAAATCCTAGGCCAATTCACCACAATGAGATTCAAGCAAGGGGGGTTAGGCCTTTACTATGTGAAGTTTGAAAAGATGAAAGTGCTGGAAGCCTGAAATTTTTAGACTGGAGCTTTAAAAAATGTGTATGAGATTCAAAGATCTTGAATTTGATTCTTTCAAAACTATTTAAGTGCCAATGTATTTTTTGAAAATTATCATATGCCCTGCTATGAAGATTGTTGATATGCACAATTTTTTTCCAACAACATTTTTGTCTTATTTAATGTAGCATTATGACTACTTTTTTGTATCATTGTATTGTCTTTATAAACAATGGCTTTGTCTATATAATTTAATTAACACATAGTTTAGGCATCCTTTTTAACTAAAACTATGTTTTAAATTTTTATTTATTACAAAAATAAGAATAACCAATTTTGTGTAAAATAATTCATCCTTCACTTTCAAGTTGAGAATTTTTACCTTTGTATAAATCTATTAAATGAAGCTTCTGGAACATAAGATACAGGGTTCTTTAAAGAACTTCTAGTAGACCTAAGTCAGCCATGGCAGAACATGTCTGGCATCCAGTACTCAAGGAGGCTGAGGAAGGACGATTCCAACTTTGAGCCCACCTTGGGCAACTTCTCAGCTTACTAAAAGCCTGCTCAAAATAATGTGATTTTTTAAATTTGTTATTTTGTTGTTTTTCTTAAATAGAAGCTGGCAATACAGTTTAGTGCAAAGGCCTTGGGTTCAATCTATAGACTACTAAAAAAGAAACATTTCTAGTAAATTAGTAAATACAGCAATGCATTTTCAAAGAAGTTGCATTAATTTACATCAACACTAGTAATCATTTTCTGTATCTACTTTGTTACATAGTTTCCCAATTCCTTATAACTGGGGTATAGTTACTCTTGGAAATGTATAGATCTTAACTGTAGGTTTGGATGCATCTTGAGAATTAAGAATTAAGACCCCAACACCAATCAAATACTTGTATTTCTACAGATTAGTTTTATCTGTTCTTGATCCTCACAAAAATAGAATCATGGAGTATACAGCTTTTAGGATTTGGCTTCTTTCACTCAGCATGCTTGTGAGATTTACCCATTCAGTTGTCAAAAAGAATTCTCTTATATAAGCATAACACAACTGCATATCTTTTCTACTACTGACAGAAGTGTACATTATTTCTAATAATTTGCTCTTCTAGTTAAATATATATCTAATGATAGAGCTTCCATAAAGGTATTTTCCTTTAATTTGATTTTTCCATAAATATTAATAAGGCGTTAATAAGGTAGTGCTTAGATAATGGTTTTCTAAATTTTTTTCAGATATAGAAGTCTTTCTAATTTAAAAGTTCTGCAATTTGGTCGCTGGCAGTTAGTGCTGACTCCAATAGTGACTTTATTCAGTCTGTTTTCACACAGAAAGACCAGGAGGCAATTTTAGGAGCTTAGTATAAATCTTTATTGTGAAAAACCAATAGACATCCTGAAAGAAAGAGCCCACGATGTTCACCTCTGATCCCCAGCATTCATTCCCTGTCAGATTAACATAACAAAAGACCCTAAAGTTCATGAGCAGTTCAGGGTGACTTCTCATGAACAGTACCTCTGACCTCCCACAAGAATGTGTTGTGTCACCAGCTATAGACCCACTGAATTTGATGCTGGCAGGCACTTCTAATATTTATTTTTTCCAGAACTACCTTGGCAACAAAGCTTAAGATGGCAAAATCCTCTTATGAATAGAACTTGTCATTAAAATAAACTTTCCTGAAAGCTTAATAACTTTGTCTTGAGTCCCCAGTGTTTTCAAACTGGTTGTTGAACACATCCTGCCAACTTCTAGCCCTGGGTGACAGAGACAAGAGAGCTCTCACAGGGTCACAAAGCCAAGCTCTCAGGAGAAAAACCCAAGTCAAAAGGGGGCCTCCTGCATTTTTGTTTTATGGATGACAGTGAAGTTTGCTCCGGTAGACTCTGGTCTGGTTGTAACTATGAACTCACCAGTCTCTATGAGGTTAGCTTGAACAACAGGCTTATAAAGCTCTGTGCCAGTGTTTTTGCTCTGTAATTCTCATTCGTATGGCAAATGACACAAAGATAAAGGAGAACAAACATTATCTGTTGAAGGAAAGGAATCAGAAAATAAGAACACTTATCAAAAAAAATCCTCAGAATCATTATTCATGCAAAGATTTTCCTCTGATAATCTGAATTTTAAAAGGATAGGATAAAGAATTTTACTTTCTATTCTTCACTAGCTGTTACAGGCATAGATCTGGGAGATGTCTTTCATTAACAAAAAGCAGTCTTACATTTTCTTTGTCAGATTTTTGTCATTTGCCCCGGGATTTAGCTTCAAGCCCTGGAGTAAAACATGTATCTCAGTCACCCTACTTTAGGCATCAGAGATTGTAGGCATTAATAAGGTGTGATATACCCATCACACAGGCCATGCCAACATTTCTGTACTAAAATACAAGGCAATGAAAGAAAAGCATAAGAAATTTTTAAAAATAAATTTTAGGTGACATGTTAGCTTTCAAAAGGAAAGAACTCAACAATCAGGGAAAACTATTTATCTGTTGGTTGAATTCAACCAAGAAGGGATGTCTATAGAAATGCAGCTGGACAAAGGCAATGGTGTAATGGTAGCAGACTGAAGAGAGACATCCGAGAAGACCTGTCTGTTCACATTCTGCTTGGCTTCTCTGTGTAGCATTCCTTCCTCCCTGGTCCAGCGTGGATTCCTCTGGAACGAGTCCTTAAGAACAAAGGGACTGAGGAGAGAGTAATCTTTCTAGGTTTTATGGCTGATCTGTAGGAGATAGATTATAAATTGTTTGCTCTGTATTGAGGAAGGATAATTCTGGTTTCTGTGACTTGCTTCCAGGGAGAAAAATGGTTAAGAAGCATAAAAGAATAGATCAAAAAGAGACTTTACTTCTCCAGGCTTCCCAGACTTGTAGTTTAAACTTGCAAAAGCTCCATACTTTGAGCTATTGTTTTCTGAGCCCCAGTTTATCATTTATGCAAAAAGAAATATCATCATTTCCATCTATGAAACTATCAGTTTTGTCTCCATATATTCTGAAGTCCTATTGGTAGACACCTACATATACACTTGCAGCTGTTTTACCTTCTTGATGAACTGACTTTTGTCTTCCAGATGAATTGACATTATGAAATATTCCCATATCTCTGATAATACTTTTATTTTGAAACTTATTTTGTCTGATACAAATCTATTAATTAGTTTTGTAATGCTTACTTTTTACATGGTATATTCTTTTATTTCTTTCACTTGCAACCTAGTGTCTTTTATATTTAAAATTCAATGAATTTTGAAAACCTGTACTTGGAATTTGCTTTTATATAGTCTAACAATTTCTGTATTTTAACTGGAATAGTTTGTGCTTTAACATTTAAAGTGACTGTTGGTACAATAGGTCTACCATGTTATTTTTTGCTATTTGTTTTCCGTTTCATCCATCTCTCCTCTCTCCTTTCCATTCTTTCTTCTTTCTTTTTATCTTATTCTTCTATTACTCTTTTTTGTACTTTATTTTAGGATGATCAATTTTTTTGGCATCACATTTTGATCTCTCTGTTAGTTTTTAATAATGGAAATATCTCAGAATTAACAATATTGTATCTTGCTGACAGAGGCCTGAAAACAAATAATTTGTGTATTTGAGCAGAGACAGAGCTAATATTGTATAGGTTATGTCATCATAGTTGGAAGTGGAAGTTTACATTATGATTTCTTAAATGAACACAACATAATAGTTATATAGTTCACTGGTTCCGGCGCCTGTCTTGCAAGTGCAATGACCCGGGTTCGATTCCCCGGTAACCACATAACAATACTGGGTGTGGAGACTCACCCCAGCAGCAACCAGTATCACATTCCACAGTGCCGGGCGAGGTGGCTCACGCCTGTAATCCCAGCACTCGGGAGGCAGAGGCAGGAGGATTGCTGTGACGTGAGTTGGAGGCTGAGCTCAGGGCCAGCCTGAACCACAAAGCAAGACCCTGTCTCAAAAAACCTTAAAACACACACACACACACACACACACACACACACACAAAAAAAAAAAAAAAAAACAACTTAGTCGAGAGCCCAGTATAATGGTATAGGTAGTAAAGACTGGAGACATAGAAGCAATAATTGAAAACTTTTTTAAAAGTTTCAAAAATATAAATTTTGAGCAAGTTTTAAAAAGGGGCGCATTAGTTAATACTGTCATTAGTCAACATCAGTCCTCACTGAGACATGACACCCAATACTTGCAGCTTCAGCGAAGAAGGGTTGAATTTGGCGCACGTTCTCTGGGGTTCAAGCGATAGCAGAAACAACGAGGTGGGAGGTGTGGTGAGCAAAGCTGCTTAGTTCTCAGCAGCCAGGAAACAGAACGGGGAACAGCGCCCAGGTGGAAGGGCTGAAAAGCTAGATACAGACCCCACGTCACGTGCGTGCGTGACCCACCTGAATACACTCAGAAGTGTGTTGCACAACCCCCCTGGTGGATTCCGAAATAAATCAAGGTGACACTCCACCCTAATCACAAGGCGTCAGAAAAAAAAAAAAGGGAGAAAGATTATCATTGTTTAGTGATAGATTGGTGATAAGGTTTGAGGGAATCAGAGAATATGAGAACGTTTCTAAGCTTCCGCTTCTCAAAAGTAAGGAAAAAGAAGAGTCTAAACAGAGTGGAAGAAACACAGGAATAGCATATAATTTTATTTGGGGCATATTGTATAAAAGACCAAAATGAATAATATATATTGGAAAATAGGAAGAAAATACTTAAATGGGAGGAAACTATAGAGAGGAAGATGAAATGAGAGAAAGGGAAAAGCAAAAGAGAACAGAAGAAAAAAATAGAAACAAAGCTTTTGGTAAATCAAAGAGGAAGAGGGGATAAAGGGGGAGGAGAGGATTAGTGAAAAGAGAATCAAGATACATGATGTGTGTTCTCCCAATGGAAAAAGAAAGGCCTAAATTATAGATTGTCTGTCCTTGCCCTCTTCTACACCTTTCACTAATCCTAGGCATCTAAATAAGAAAATAATAATGTAATTAGACCTGCAGCATATAAATAAGGTGAATGAATAATGGCCTTACACTTTCTGCTAACTTCTGAATGGAAAATAAAGAGAAATAAATAGTTCAGTTAATTTTTGTGTCTACCACAGGACTGTTTTATCAACACCCAAGCAGGTGAACTGCTTAAACATACCTCACTAAGGCAGGCGGTGCAAACTCGGCACTTGGATCGTGTGGCCCTGTTATTCAATGTGTAAGTCACTCTTCCCTCCTCCCTCCTTGTCTTTCCTGCCCTCCTCCCTTTGTCCTTCTTTTTTCTTCCTTCTTTCTCTTTTCTTCCCCTTCTTTCCTTCTTTCAGCCTTTCTTTTTTTCTCCCTTTCCTCTTTCTCTATTTCTATTTTTTCTTACACTCTCTTTTTTCATTTTGTTGCTTAATATAGTTACAACAGTATATCTAAGGTTGATTCACTGTAAATTTACATGATTTAAACTTTTCACAAGCAATATCTAGGAAGTAATTATTTTCTTCCTTTCATAAACTCTTCCCATGAATGGAGATTTATTCTGAGCTCACTAATCAAGAAAGATGAAACAAAAAATATCAGTGACAAGGAAAAAGATAGGATTGCATCTCTTACTAATATTATATTCTTTCCCTTTTATACAGAAATATTTAGGTACATAACTTTGTAACAATTTTTAGAACTTCCTTGAAGTGTGAAAATGTCATACTTTTTACTTGCATTTTATTGCACATAATCACTTTGACTTTTTTGAATAACTTTTATTATGGCTGCATAACCTACATAACAAAAGGTGTTTTCATATTTCTGCACTCTCATTTCAATTTTGTTACTAATAAGAATTTTACAATCAAATCTGAAATTCAAACTGCACCACTCTTTCAATCTTCTTCTAGTGAATTAGAATGTGCTCAAACTTCGTCTATGGATATTTTTGAAGAATTGCCTAAAATCAGTTAATATTTTGAGAATAATTTTATATGAGAGAATAAGAAGTACTGAGGAAAATAATGAATAAAGTAGACTATTTCTAAATTCTACACTGACATTTATGAAAAGAGGAAAATGATACTTGTAATGAGTATGCATGTGGGTTCTCAGGCCACTGTATAAAAATTACAGATGAAGTAGGCAGGTTGCTTTACCCACAAAAAAAGGAAGTAATAAGAAATAAGAAGTATAGATGTAAAAAGAAAGCAGAAGTTTCTTACTGCTCTTCCATGGTCTTCTTGGAGAAGAAGTATTTGTGTAAAGTATGCTATCATTTGTCACAGTTGAGTTGAAAGAATTGTGCAGTATCCTGGAGGAAGAAGGCTAAAGATACTAACAGATAAGAACAGTATAATCCAGAAAAACTATGTAAGATCACAGAGCCAAGAAAAACACACCTGGGAGAATCGCTAAGATAGAAGATATGTCATCATAATAGCAACCATTTATTGACAGGCAAGCATTGTTAGATGTTTTTCTGATACTACTTGTTATCTGATTTATGACATCATAATTTATCGTATAAAGCTGACCTTACAGGTGTTATTATCTTACTAATACTGATGTGGAACTAAGTTCCAGGAAAGGGAAATGGACTAGCAAGACAGTGCAGCTGAAAAAAACAACTGTGATCCCCAAACTTGGTAAGTCTCATTGTGTGGCTTCTGTGGGAACACAGAAAGGCTTCGAGAGCAGAGGAGTGTGATGGTGACCAGTGGCGCTCCCTGGAGTTGAACACAGAGCTACATTCTTGTGACTGCCATCAACTCTTAAGAACAGGGCCAGACTTTTACTCAATACTTTAAAAAATATTCACCATGAGCTCTATTTCATCACTGAACAAACTGAAATTCATCAGAGAGCCATATATAGACACTGGCCTCTGTCCTTTCAGGGCTAGATCATTGTAGAACTGCCTGAAGGGTCTTTGTACCTGCACATTCTGGCCAATTCTAACCTCCATCTCAGAACAGCTAGATGTAAGTATGGGTGAATAACTGTTTGATGACCCTGACATTTCCTATTACAGAGCAATGAAAAGCACGGAATGAAAATTTCTGTTATTTCTTAGTGCCTTTTATTGAAAATTTGGTATCCTTAATTCCATTAACAATATACAAATGTCAGTGCAAAAGGCATTTCTTTCAAAGGCTGCCTATAGATTATCCACACACATTTGATGTAAAATATTTAAGTTCAGTATGAACTGAAAAAAAATGCAGTAAGACAATATTCTTTTGAAAGTTTTACAGTTCCCAAAAACTATAAGAGGTAGGCAATAACAAACAACCAGTGTTAGAGAAAGAAGTCTTTGAGCACTGGGAGAGTTTAAGAGCAACCATATGCCTCATTGAATCTTTAGTTAAACCAAATTTGTATAAGAAATTTGTGCAGAAATTTTGAAAGACAAAGGTCAAATTTTTCTCTATATTTGTATCTTTTCAGCTTTTCCTCTATGACACAGATTTGCTTATGTATATGGTAGTAAATTGGATATAAAAAGAATGAATTATCCAAACAGTCTTTCTTCACCGTGTCCCTTGAAAAATTCAAGTTATAGATTGTTCAATTGGTGTGATACAAACAGAAACAATATAAAAGCAAATAAGATTGTAGAAAAATAGGTTAAACAAAAGTAAACAGTATCTTGATTACAGAACTTTTCTGAAACTTCAGTAAAAACTGTAAATTAAAATTCTCCAAGTAAGTCATGTTTGTAGTGTTTATACATGTTTATGTTTATATATGTAGTTTAACACATGTTTACACATAAGGCCCTCTTTACAAATATCCTTGGGTATCATGTTTTATATGGCAGTGTGAAATGCTGATTTTGAGGGATAAATCAATATAGCTCATTATAGATATCTGTAATAACCCATATTAACTAAGCCTGGGTACTAGAGGTCATAGGTCTCACCTTCAAAAACTAAAAATGTCCTAGATATCATAACTATTTTCTTCTCAGTCTAATATCTTTATATACTGTAACGTAAAGCACCGTCAAGTCAATATAAGATACATAAGAAGATAATATTCACCAGGAAGCTGTCATAGAACAGGTCAAAGAATGAAGATTCTTGATGGATCATTATGGAGAGGGACGCCAAGCAGGCAGACTTACCCAGCAATTGTAGTTACTACTATGAGGCCTAGATAGGACAAAAGAGCTAAGCGTAGCCTGCTCAGAAGTGCCTGAAATGAATCTGTTCATACTGAAGTTGCCACTCCTTACAAAATAGGACATAGAGAGATTCTTTATTGTCTGGGTGTGTTGCTCTTCTGTATCCAAATCCATTACACAGGGGATTAAAATAAAGATAACTCATGATATTGGTGTCGGAGCTGCAAATGGCAACGTGTCATGACTAGTACCTTCTTGTGCCGCTCCTTGAGGCTCCATTCCTGTAAGCAGCATATTATACTAGCTGCGCAGCTAGCCCTCTTGCCCTTTACAATCACAAGCTTTCACAAACTCTTCAGAGCAGCCATTTCAAAAGAGCAGGAGCTACTTCATCCCATGTTGGCCTACTAAGTCATAGATAATAACTCCTAAAGTTTCAAAATGTTCGTCACTCAGCAGAACTCAAAATATCTAAGTTATCCAGGCCTTGGAAAAGAAGGTCAATTTTTAAAAGTTGCCTTATTACCTTACTGTATGATACAGTATGATAATTATGTATTCAAGACATAACTCTTAGAACTTACAGTCAAAGAGAAATACATGAGGTAGTTTGGACTAATGACAAATAAGAAAGATAAGATACAAACTAATGAGTCAATGTGGACTAGTTATTAAGATTTAATCTTTATTCTTCATCCACCCATTTATTTAACATGCAATTATAAAAATCTCCATGCTAAGTCTCAGAGACAGAAATAAATATAAAACAGTTTTGCTTAGGAGTCCAGTCAGCCTAGCTGTTTTCACACTTTGGAATGAGTGGGAAACACTCCTAGTGATGGTTTAAGTACAGATAACTGAGTCAGTTCCCCCAGCCAATCCCATCATAGATTTTCATTTGGTTTGGCTTTGATGGAGTCTAAGAATCTTCATTGTTATGATGATTATCATGATAATTATGACTGTTACATTACTGTGGCCTGCTGAACAAATAGAAAAACAGACACAGGGTAGTCAGGATGCCCTCATAAAGCTATTCAAAATGAACTGAGTGGTTAAAACATGACTTGGAGTACCTCCTTAGAGTCAGACAAAATATAATCAGACTAAACAGGCGTGACTAGGTATTGACATTAGACAAATTACTTGACCTCTGTAGCACCCAGTTTCATTAGAAATAGAATAAAAATAATAATTTTACCCCTTTGGGTTACTTTGAGAAAAAAATTAGACAATGTATATCTGACGTATTACTCAGGCACATAAGTGTTCAATACATAGTCCTAATGATAATAATAAATCCTACCATTAGTGGTGTTACAATCATTGTGATAATGATATATCAGGATTCAGCTATATTAATTTTGTGTACATATATTAGTATAAAATTCTATAGTTTAGGTTTAATTCACATGTTATTAAGTATGTTAATTATATTAATATAAATCAACACATGTAATAGAATAGAAAGTGTGACTTCAACAAAATCTAGGAGGAATTCATGAAACTTAGAACTGGGAAAGGATTGTGTGAAAGTTCTTCTGTTTCCTACAGTATAAGGTTTCATATCTCTCTGGTGCTGGCAACCAGAACAGATTGACAGGATAGAATAAATTTGTTTTTCCATCATTTGAAGGTGTATATCTTCCAGAGACATCAGTAAATGGAAGCACCCTCGCAAAATGCCCCTTTATTATTTTTGGAAAGTGAGTGGGTTATTGGTTTATTAATTGGTTTTCTGTAGTTTCAGAGGTAAATGATAAATATATATAATATTTTAATTGCATCATTTTTATAAATGTAAAATTCTCTGTTACAATAACTTCTATCATATGATAAGGTAATTCTGAGTACAAAAAATTTGTAGCAAGTCTGGAAAACACTTGAAAATATAACCACCCAAATAATTACTATCTAGATATAAGTACCGTTAAAATTATTGTTTAGTCTTTTTTCTGTGCAGTTTTTTAATTACTGAATGCAAAATAATTAGACAATCTATATTCTAATCTCAATATTTTACAGTAAGATAGTTCACATATCACACAAAATATTTTCACTAGCAATTTAACACATTAATCTTTATTTTGGGAAGTTTTACTGTATTAAGATATAAAAATATTTTTATATAGTATGCTTATATACACATAATTTTTTTAGGGAGACTCCTAGAAACAAAATTACAGAATGAAAGATGCAAATTATTTTAAAATGTACAACATGTGTTAATAAATTTCTTCCTGTAAAGATTTACTTTCAAAAAATAAAAAGATCAATTTATCTGTCAGGTAAGGGTGTAGCTCAAAAGCAGAGCACTTGTTTAGTGCATGTAATGCTCTGAATTTAACCCTTACAGACACAAAAGCAAAGGAAAAACAAACCTAGCTGCTACTGAAGATGTTGAAGAAGCTTTGATTATTGTCCATTGGGTCTTTTTTTTCTCTACAAATTATCTACTCTTTTCACTTGTTCAGTTATCTGCTGAAGACTTGATTGTCCATCTTCCTTCCCTTGCTTTTTCTTTCCTTAATAAATAGGCCATTTCAGAATTTTTCATGGACTGAGTCTTGTGCATTTCAGTATGTTACTTGTTAAATGTTTCTGCTTTCTCCCGAAGTAGTGTTGTAAATAGCTTATATCAAATTACATCTTGTGGAATTTGTCTTTTATTAAAAATATCTTGACATTTCCTTTCCCAGGCCAAATCCAAATGTGGCAGCTTTTAGCAGCAGTGTGCTGGATGCTTCTTCTTGGATCCATATATGGTTATGATAAGAAAAGTAGCAACACAAATCCTGAAGCTAATATGAACATTGTAAGTCACGCATTGATAAAAACAAACTACAGTAAGGCATTACTAAGTAGTCATGATGTTAGATGCACTGGATGTCCCTAATTTTCAACAGTTCTACCAGTGACTAAGTCTATGCTTCCTCCCCTGTTCTTGGCATGGCTGACATTCATGAAGTGAGAAATCTGATCCAAGTTTCAGCAGAAACTTTCTATATCTCACATGGATGAGCTGCGATCTAGAGGGGTCCTCCTGTCCTCAACAGAAGGCTTCACAAGTCAGTACTGATGACTCTATAGAGCCTCCTTGAGTTACTCTTGAGGCTTGTGGTACAGCAGTATTTTGATTTTATAAAGTATACAGTTACTGTAAAGTATACAAACCCTTTGGGTTATTTTCTGGTTTCTGTGGATTACTCAAAATTTTTTCCCTGCTTCCCTCTCTCTCCATCCCTCTCTCCCTCCCTTTGTCTCTCTCTCTTCCCTTGTGCTAGAGATCAAAGCCAGTGCCTCATTCATATATATACAAGCACTCTACCACTGAGCTTTCCCTATCCCCTCCAGCTCAACACACATAGGAATTCATACAAAAATTGGAATGGAATCCTAGTGGGAGAAGAATGATAACTGCCTGCTTTAGACGCCATTCCAATGATATCTTCCATATTCCCAGGCATGTAGCACATTGTTGGTATTCTCTTGACACCCAAGCCTGTGTTAGAATTTCAAGTATAAAATTGTAAGGGTTGGGGCCAGGGATTCAGCTCAGTGGTTCAAGCACCTGCCTTGCAAGTACAAGGGCCTGGGTTCAATCCTTAGTATCACATACAACAATGCTGGGTGTGGAGACCCACGCCCACCAGCAATTAGTACCACATATCACAGTGCCAGGTGTGGGGACTCATGTCTATAATCACAGCACTCAGGACGCAGAGGCAGGTGGATTGCTGAGTTTGAGGCTGAGTTCAAGACCAGTCTGAACTGCAGAGCAAGACCTTGTTTCAAAAAAAACAAAAACAAAAAACAAACAAAAAAACTGTAAAGGTTTTTTATTAATGTCCCTTGTTACTCCTTCTGTATAATCCAGCAAGTCTCCTTGACTTTATACCATGCTGCCAAAATCAGTCCATAAATATGATCTTCAAATCCAAATATCTTTCTTCTTCCTTTCCTCTCTAGTCTGAGTGTTTTTTGCTTAATTCAAATCTTTATTGGTATAGTATATATATATATATATGCATCATTGCATTCAACATTGAGAGTTTGTACCAATATGTGACATGACTTGATTCTCAATTCTTCCTATTTCCATTCCCTCACCCTCTATATACATAAGCTTTGTTTCCTTTTTTTTATTACTATCACATTCTTTTTCTCCTCATTTACCCCTACACTCTATTTTCTTTTAAAAATTTTCTTTCACAATATCTACTGTATATATTAAAATTCATGTGCATCTTCATTTTTCTCACACCAGAGAAAAGATATGATATTTATACATTTATGATCTATTTATTTCACTTGAGTATGTCCTGAAGGTACATCCATTTATGTATGAATGACTCAAACTTGTCATTCTTTATGGCAGAGTAATATTCCATTTTATAGAAAAACCACATCTTCCTTATGCAGTCTCTAGATGATGGACATTTGGGTTGTTTCCAAGATTTAGCTGAAAACCTAATCTATTTAGCTCACAAACTGAGGTGCTATAAACGTAAGTGCACATATGTCGCTGTGATATGAATCTTTTAATTCTTTTGTGTGTATACCTAGCAGAGGAATGGCTGGAACAAATGGTACCTCTAAACCTAGTTTTTTGAGGAATCTCCAAACTGATCTCCAGAGTGGTTGTATGAGTCTACATTCCCACCAACAGTGGAGATGAGTTCTTTTTCTCCACAGCCTCACCAACATTTGTTGCTGGCTAATTCTAAGATAGCAGCTATTCTTTGTGGAGTGAGCGTTTTTTGACTTTTCATTGTATTTCTATAATGATAATAACATTTATAAGAATAATTTTGTTTTGTTTTGTTTTGTTGGTGTTTTTTGGTTTTGTTTTGTTTTGTTTAGACAGGGTCTTGCTTTGTAGTTCAGGCTGGCCCCGAACTCAGCCTCAAACTCACATCATAGCAATCCTCCTGCCTCTGCCTCCTGAGTGCTAGGATTGCAGGTGTGAACCACCACACCTGGCACTGTGGTATATGGTACTGATTGCTGCTGGGTGTGAGTCTCCACACCCAGTATTGTATGTGGTTATTGGAGGATTGAACCCAGGTCTTAGTTCTTGCAAGACAGGCACCAGAACCACTGAGCTAAATCCCTGACCCCAGCAATAAAATTTTGCCAGACACTTTTTTACCTAGATCATATGTAATCCTCACAACAAATCTAGGAGTAGATACTATTTTTATCTCCAATACTAAAATGAACACAAAAAAATAACCTTCCCACAGTACATACTATTATGAAGGAAAGCAAGGATTCTGTGTTTTACAGTCTGTTTCTTGAGTCTGGGCTTTTACCTACTGCTCTATGTAGCCTCCAAAATCATGTACATGTCTATCTGCCTGACACGGGCAAGTGCATAATGTTATGATAGAGACACAGACTTAGGAGCTAAACATTTTTTTATCATTAATCTTGTCTTTATCTCTTTATTGGACAAATTGCTAATCTCCTTGAACATTTTTTTCAATTGTGAAATAGGCCCAAATTCTATCTCAAAAACCTTTTGTAAGGATTAATGAGATAGGATGTACAATCTCTTTACAAAAGACAAGTAGACCCCATTTTCCAGTTTCCCTCTTTCTTGTGTACTTAGAGTTGGACCCATTACTTCATTTCCTGCTCTTTTGTATGTAACTCTTTGCTGAAGAGGCTCACTTTTAAGGACAGGTCAAAGTGCTTAATCTGTGGCATCCATATTAGCATAGCTGATGAAAATCTTCAGCGTGAGATAGAAGGAAAAGAGGAGAATGAGGTCCAATTTGGTTGTGTTGGCTCTGTCCCATGAAGTCACTTTATGACAAACCATCTTCTTCAACCTGGCCTTTTCTGCTTGACTTTCTTTGTCTGGGTTCTGATAGCTACTTCCTTCCAGTCTAGATGGGTAACAGCAGGCTACTGCACCAGCTCCTGTGGTTCCCCTCATTAGATCACCAGGAAATTTTTTCCAGCCCATCTTAAAAATGAATTAATATAAGCTAAAAATACCAGGCCAACAGGCATAACCAGAGACATCCTTGAATAAAACTGTAATCTAGCACTGAGATGTTGAGTCAGTCCACTGGCCCTTACCCATGCTGTTGTATAACACTTTTTCCATGAATCCTTCTTAGTTTTTCTAACCCCGTAAATCAAAGAACAAAAGGTTGCAGTGTAAAGTACTATATGCAATAAATGCACAAGAAGTGAGATATTATACCATAAATATATTCTTTCCTATTTTAGAGCCAACTTATTTCCTATTGGGGTTATCCTTATGAACAGTATGATGTTGTGACAAAGGATGGTTATATACTTGGAACTTACAGAATTCCTTATGGAAGAGGATGTCCAGAGAAAACAGGTATAATTTATTTTGAAATTTTAAAAAATTGCCTCAAGTACACATGCCTAGAAAATTTGGTAGCTGCAGGAGATTTTTAAAAAATAAGGTACAGTTCCTTAGAAGATGATCCAACCCCTAGCTCTATTTAATCTGCATAACTCTGATATTTCTAATTATTTTCATATATATTTTGTTTTGTCTCTCTTTTCTCCTTCTGAACCCAGAAAACAAAACAAAACAAAAAAATGTGTCGTTGCTCTACTGACACCACTGTAGTTTTGAAAAGCAGAAGGCTTTTTATCACATTTTATCAACATTGAATCCTCATCCCTATGTATAATAAGCAGGTTATAATCACATGTATGCTCTAAAGACATACTATTATTAATCAATATACCACTATTCCAAACATATCCATGTTACAGAACTAATTATGTATCTTCCTGAGTAAATTTATTATCTGACATTAGCTCATTAAGTCAAAGAAGTCTTTATCCACATGCCTATCACCTTCCAATAGTTGTCCCTTGGTCCATCATCCTCCGTGAAACCATGAACCCACCAGACAGGTGTCCTTCTTGCTCTGGCCCCATAACATGTGGGGGTAGCTATTAATGAACTTTACCAGACATGGGGTTCTTACTTCAGAGTCAATACATTTAACTCACTCATTTGTTCCTCTTAAGTATGACATCGTGATGGATGAATTACTTTATAACCCACGTTTTGGAGTAGAGACAGAACTGTTATGCCTTTGGTGTCTTTTATTTTGGGGGGGTGCTGTGACTCAGCACAACCAGCAAGGCACAGGCTCAGTCAACTCAATTGTAACTGGGTATGTTGATCGTCATTCTCTGGGCCTCCCACTAGAAACCTAAATCAAGATTGAGTTTAATACTTGACAGACATAATAAAATTTAATACAAAAATACTAGTAATTAGTATTTTGCCCAAGTATATATTTTAGCTTTAATGCTGAAAAATGTTCTCTCTGAGAGTCTCATCATCATCCTTGTTCTCAGAATAATAGCTCAACCCTAAAAGTGACCTGATATGAGGTCAAAAACTATTTATAAAGAAGAGAAAAACCCAATGATTTATTTCTTTTCTCTCTCTTCAGCACCACGTACTCGCTTCCTTACTTTACTTTCTTGGTTAAATTATCCTAATTCTACATTGGGAGTAAGACTTGTAGATTAAATTAACAGTTTTATATTGTATGCAATTCTACTTACAATATTGTATTTTCCTTTGTAGCAATTCAAATAAGATGAAACAATGTCCATAAAATCTATCATAAAACATTGAATTCAGTAAATATTCAATAAATGAAGTTTTTATCTTTATTCTTATTATTTTGAGAAAACTTTAAAGTTTCCTAGATTTTTTTTGTCAGAAATAATGTGCCATTACTATCAATAATAGTATTAAAACTATTATTTACTATACCACAAGGCCTTTTATGTTATAATTTCATTATCATTGAATTCTTTTGACTAACCTATGAGATAGCACAAGTTACTATTTTCCATTGTACAGAGAAATTACCTGCACCACAAGGGGGTTGATTCTTGGCAAATAGATTCTGAACAAGGGTAGTCTGACTCCGGTACTTATGAAATATATCACATATAATTTCAGTTTTATAAATGAGGAACATAAAACAAAAAAGAGATAGATTACTTACCCAAGTAAATAGTTTAGAAAAGACTATCTCCCAACAAATTTTATCTCTTAACTATAGGACAGCAAGTCAGTTAGAAAAAGCAAAAGCATTTCCCTGTAGACAGAAAATGTGCAGACTGGAATGCTGGTTGCTTACCTTGCAGCTCCCAAGCCTGTTGTATATCTGCAGCATGGCTTAATTGCATCAGCCACTGACTGGATTTGCAACCTGCCCAACAACAGCTTGGCTTTCCTCCTGGCCGATAATTGTTATGATGTATGGTTGGGAAACAGCCGAGGAAACACCTGGTCCAGAAAACACCTGAAATTGTCACCCAAATCATCAGAATTTTGGGCCTTCAGGTAAGGAAAAACCTGCTAAAAAATTTAAAGGGTACTTTGCTGATTTCTAAGCATGAGTTCTCACTCTCTTCTATTCAAGCTCTGAAAAAAAAAATACCCTCAGTACTGAATTGCTGTTTTCTAATCTTTACTTCCTTCCTGGTGCGGATATGTCCTGACCACGGAATGGCTAGAGCTAAGCATTCCTGCACAGTGCCTGGAGATGCTGTCTGCTTCAGAAATGTGACCTACTAGGCCACAATGAAAAGCTCAGACACCAGTGTAGCAGCTAAGAACCATGCCTGAGAGATGAGCAAAGCTAGCTGCTCCTTAATCTTCCTGTCTTCTTTCCAGCAGTCATCAGTGTTTCTTTCATTATATCAGTGGAATATTGTGAAGGACAAGATGATTCCCTGAGTATTTTCTGAACTCTTCATTGAGTCCCAAGTACCTGACACTATTGATCAATTTGCAGATTATGAAAAACTCTTCCCTGGAAATTCTGATTCATCAATTCAAGATCTAAAAGTCAATGTTTTGAATAAACATTCCATATAATTTTTGTCAGAAGAAATTGATGCCTCTGCTATAGAATTAAATTAAATATTAGTAGTTTTATAAGAAAAGCATCATAGAACTTTATATATCATATTTTTCTGATTCTTGTTTTTTAAAAATATAATTTCTTGATAACAAAGTTAAAATCTTAAAACTTGGTCAGATGCATAATATCACCTACTAATTCTAGTATGTTAACAAAAGCAAAATATGTATGGACTTACATATTGAGTGAGTGTATTTACCTAATTCAGGTCATAAAATGAATGTATTCATTGTATGCAATGAATGCATTTACCTTTTGCAGGCCTAAAAATGAGATGTCTTTTCTGATACTATTGTTTCATTTCTTGACAGTTTGGATGAGATGGCTAAATATGACCTTCCAGACACAATTGATTTCATCATAGAGAAAACTGGACAAGAGCAAATCTACTATGTGGGCCACTCCCAGGGGACCACAATAGGTATACTTGGGGTGGATGGAGTCAGAATGTCAGTTCTTCCATCCCTGTGCAAGGGGTCAGTTGTTTCTGAGAAGACTGTTATTGAAAATGTACTTTCTTGGGTGGTTTCTGAAAAGTAAACAAAACAAAGATGATAATAGGAGATTGTTAGATAAGCCTGAAAGAGAATATTCATGTGTGTGCCCACAAGCACTGTGGGACACTATGTTACATGCTAGGATAGCAGCAATAAATATGGTATCCATACTTTCCTTAGAGATCTCACAGTTTAGAGAAAGAAACCAAAAAGAAAACTATATTGCACCAAGGTTTTAGCTCAGTGGTTCCAACACCTGCCTTGCAAGCGCAAGGGCTCAGGTTCAATCCCTGGAAACCATATACAACAACAATAGTGGGTGTGGTGACTCACACCCGTCGGTGATCCATACCACAGATCACAATGCAGGGCCTGGTGGCTCACATCTGTAATCCCAGCACTCTTGGGAGGCAGAGGCAGGAGGATTGCTGAGTTTGAAGCACTTCTTTGCTACAGTCTATGTGATTTTTTTCCCTACTTTTGGTTTGTGCTAGGACAGGCCAGCTGTGAGTAATCTATGCTGGCAGTGTCATGAAGCCTCTCAGTCCTCTCAATATCTTTTGCTTTTCATTTTGGAAAGTACAAATGGCTGAGACCAATATGATTCCAGGTTATGAGGCCGTTGCTCTGTGTGTGTGTGTGTGTGTGTGTGTGTGTGTGTGTGTGTGTGTGTGTGTGTGTATGTGTGTGTATCATCCTCTAAAGATCTTACTACCCTCATTTCCAAATTGAAAACACAGTGATGTATACCAAGAAGGTAACTTCACACAACAAATGAGTGGAAAGTCAAGGTTCTAGCCCTGTTCTGTCTGACATCAAACTATGGTCAAACGGTGACAGTCCTTAGAAAACATCAGACACTCCACAGGGGCGCTGGAATCTTCCATTCATACTTCCTGTAGAAGTAGACTTGCTCTCCCCAGGGACATGAAAATCCCTTTAATCTGAACTAGCTAAATCCACTTTAGGAAACCTAGACATCCTTCCCCACAAATGGTAATTATCCTGAACTGTTGGTTTTGATTTATTTTTAATATTAAACCTTATTGTCCCATAAAATGAAGAAATAAGGGGTGAAATATATCAACTTCAACTACTGTTTTCTTGGCTTTCAGCTTTCATGGCATTCTCTACAAATCCGGAACTGGCTAAAAGGATTCCAGTATTTTTTGCACTGGGACCAGTTGTCACTGTGAAATACACTCAAACTCCTTTGAAAAAGTTTAAAAATCTTTCGAGGCAAGCCATCAAGGTATATGACTTCATCATGTTTAAATCCGAATAACTGCATATCTCTATTCCTATCCATGTCAAGAGAAGACAAATGACATTTTACAAACATCTGAGAACGTGATGATGGGTGCTCGAGCTACCTCTGCAGGCTTTCTGCTGATGTACAATTTTATTAGCAAGGTTCAGAGGACTCATTCTGGCGCCGTTGGTGCCATTCTCCACCTGTGTGGAGAATTCTCCACCTGTGTGGTCATTCTCCACCTGTGTCCACAAGTTCCCTGTGTTGCTCCTCAGCCACAGTTTAAGTAAGAGCTTATGTGTTTGTTGTTTTGCGGAATCTCCATTCTATTTTCCACAGTGGTTATATCTCTAACCTCCATTCTTAACAGAATGTAAGGTTCCCTTTCTCCCTGCATCCTTACCAGCCCTTTTCTTCTTTTATTCTTCTGATAATAGTGTCTATCCTAACTGGAATCAAGTGATATCTTAGTGTGGTTTTGGTTTGCATTTTTTTGATGATTATTGATATTGAACATTTCTCTATGTATTCGTTAAACATCTGTACATCTTCCTTTGAGAAATGTCTATTTAAATCTATTTTTGAATTGGATTGGTTAGAGAGTTTTTAGCTATCACACTGAATTGCTTAGGTATTCTGGATATTAATACCTTGTCATTTGCACACATTTTCTCCCATTCTACAGGGTGCCTTTTCATCTGGTGATTGATTCATTTGCTATACTGAGGCTACTTACTATAGTTTTGTAGTATATTTTAGAGTTAGAAGCATAATCCTATAGGTTTGTCCTTATGGCTCAAGATAGCATTGGTTTTTGCTTTATTATGATTCTTTATGAATTTCAGTAATTTTTTAGGTCCTATAGAGAGGTGGCATAGCATCTGTAGATCTTTTTGGGCAGCACAGATATTTGAACAATGTTAAATCTTCTAATGCACTAATCTGAAATGCCTTTTGTGTGTAGGTCCTTCTTAATTGTTTCCATCAGGAATTTATAGTTTCCTTTGTAGAAACTCTTTTCAATTCTTTGACTAACTTTTTCTAAAGGACTTCCTTGTTTATGGATATTCTAAATGTGATTGCTTTCTTGTTTCTTTTGCTGATAATTCACTGTTAGCCCATAGAAACATTCCTGATTTTTGCATGTTGGTTTTATACCCTACAACTTTGTTGCATTCACTTACTATTTCCAATAGTTTTATGGGGAATCACTGAGATTCTCTTTATCTAAGATCACATCATCCAGGATGGCAATTTGTATTTCACCTTTAAAAATTGAATTTCCTTTTTTTTTTTTTTTAATCTTCTATTATTTCTCTGGTCTAGACTTCCACTACTGTGTTGAACAAAGGTGATGAGACTTAGGATCCTTGACTCTTTTTTTTTTTTTTGGTACTGGGGATTAGACCCTTATGCTTCCAAAGCAGGTGCAGTACTATTTGAGCTAAATCCTCAGCCCTAGCATCCTTGTATTATTTGAAATCTTAGAAAGCTTTCAGCTTTGTCCACTTACTATGTTAACAGTGGACTTGTGTAATATGATGTTTAGTAAATAAATTATAGATAATTTGCTCAGAGTTTTCACCAGGGAATATGTTCAATTTTACCAAACACTTTTTCTATATCTATAGGGGTGCTCAAATGGTTTCTATTCTTTATTCTGTTGATGTAGTATACCACATTTAGTATATCATGTGCATATGTTGAACCATCTTTACATCCTGGGATGAATTCCGCTTCATCATTGTGAATATCTTTCTAAAGGGTTGTTGCATTTGGTTTGCTAGGTTTCCTCTAAATATTCTTTCATGTACTTATCAGGAATATTAATTAGCCTATAGCTTTCTGGTTTTAATCTGTGTGTGGTTTGGGTATCAAGGTAATTCTGTCCTCATAGAGTGAGTTTGGAAGAATTCCTGTTTATATTAAAAAATTGAATAATAATTAATGCTATTTGTTTAAAGACTTCATAGAAATCATCAGCCATGCCATCTGTCCCTGAGATTTTCATCGATGGAGTCTTCATAGTAATGATTCACACTTGTTATTTTGTTGTTGGTCAGTCCACCTTTCTATACCTTTAAGATTCAAAACTGGTTAAGTGTACACGTCCAAAAGGCTATCCATTTATTCTGTTATCAAATTTATTGGCATAAAGTTGGTTATAATAATCTCTAACAATCTCTATACTTCAGTGCATATACTTCAGTGATTCTGTCTCTGCTTTACTTATTTGAGTTTTTTGTAGTTTTATTTATCTTTTTGAAAAACTGGCTCGGCATTTAATGGATATTTTGTATAGTGTTAAACTTTCTATTTCACTCATTTCTGCTCTGATTTTCATTATTTCTTTCCTTTCACTATTTTTTTTTTTTTTTTTTT